>NW_026844107.1:1048365-1284159 GCF_029531705.1 Pantherophis guttatus
AAGATGGAAGGAAGCAAGGAAGGAGGATGGGAGGGAGGGAGGGAGGGAAAATCATATACAGGTAGTCCTTGGCTTACAACCATTCATTTAGCAACTGTTCGAAGTTAACAACAACACTATAAAAAGTGACTCCCAACCAGTCCTCACGCTTACGACCATTGCAGCCTCCCCATGGACCGCATAACGGCTGCATGATTCATTTCACTGATGCAGCCATTTACTTAACAACCACGGCAGGAAAGACCGTAAAATTCAGCACCGCTCGCTTACACTCCTTGTTAGCGATAGATATTTTGTCCCCAATATTGGTTTATAAATCGAGGACTACCTGTATGGTCTTTCTTGGGAGCCGTGGCCCTTTCAAAGTTCTTGAGAAAATGTTGCCCGTATACCGCCGGTGCTCCTCTGAACCTGGTAATGGATTTCCACAGGGCGGTGATTGTCGCTCAGTTGTGTGCGGCTAGCACTTTCTTCACTCTGCTTTCCTGGCTCCCGACGTTCTTCAGTGAAACGTTTCCCGATTCAAAGGTAAGCGCATATCCTTCACGAGAAAGGGGGAAAGAGGTTTTGCTCGACCCCGGAGTAAGCTTTGCAATCAATCAATTAGGATAGAGCTGGAAGGGACCTTGGAGGCCTTCTAGTCCAACCCCCTGCTCAAGCAGGAGACCCTATACCAGTGATGGCTAACCTTTTTGCCATCGCATGCCAAAAGCGGGGGGAGCGCAGGCGGGGGTTGCGCACACGCTTGCCCACACCCAATTCAATGCCCCCTGCCCCCCCCACATGCACGCACAACCCTCCCACACTCCCCCCGCTTTTGGCACGCGATGGCACAGTGGGCCTGGTAGGCCTGTTTTTCGCCCTCCCCAGGCTCCAGAGGCTTTCTAGGAGCCTGGGGAGGGCGAAAACAGCCTTCCCCACCCCCCCGGAGGCCCTCCGGAGGCCAGAAACAGCCCATTTCCCAACTTCCTGTTGGCCCAGAAGGCCTGAAAATTAGCTGGCTGGCGCGCACATGCGCGCTGAAGCTGAACTAGGGCAACGCTTGCATGCCCACAGATATGGCTGTGCGTGCCACCTGTGGCACGCGTGCCATAGGTTTGCCATCACGGCCCTATACCATTTGGTATAGGGCCGTGATGGTGAACCTATGGCACACATGCCAGAGGTGGCATGCAGAACCCTACCTGTGGGCACACACGCCGTCGCCAGCTGCTCTTCCAGGTTCCGTCGCACACATGTGCGCCAGCCAGCAGCTCTCTTCCGGGTTCCAGCACGTGCATGCACATGTTGTGACCCAGGCCCAAGTAGGTAGTAGTTGACGAAAACAGTTCCAAAAGAAACAGACTTTATTAGAACAGCTGAGAATTAACTCATTCTCAGCGTAGTCCAAACTAAATTAAAACAAACTTTTCATAACACAAATTCTTCAGTCTAATCACCAACCTTGGTATAATTAGGCAAACTGCCAAAGGCTTCTCTTGGCAAAAGTTCAGAAGCAGAAGACCAGAGATAAGTGCAGCAAGTCTATCAGTGTTGTTTTCCGACAAAGAGCCCAAGAGCCACTGCTGGTCTTTTAAGCTTTATGGGATGGGCCAATCATCTCCAGGCCTTACTCCCGAGTCATCCTCTTTGCTTTAGCTGCTCCTGCCTTCTGGCAGCTCTTCTCATACGTGCACTAGGAACAGTCTCCTCCTGTTCCTCTGCCTCTCTACTGTCAGCCTCTGGAGCCTCTGGAGTCCACACCTCACTCCCCAATGGCCCTGGCCCCATCTCTGCCTCCGACGCAGAGCCTTCATCCGGGCCTTCCCCAGCCTCCAGGACTGGCCCATGTTCTTCCTCTGCCTCCTCACTGTCTGACTCTGCTGCCAGCTCCACAGGCTGCTGGCGGACCACAACAGCGCACCAGCCAGCTGGTCTTTGCAAGAAGATCAGCTGGCCGATGCGCATGCGTGCGCTGGAACCCAGAAGAAAGCAGCTGGCCATAGTGCGCATGCGCACTGGGGTTCCGGTGCTCCGGCGCGGGCTTCAGTTTCGGCACTCAGTGCCGAAAAGGTTAACCATCCCTGGTATAGGGTCTCCTAGTTGGGCAGAGGGGCGGGTTTCGACTCAATGACTTACAAGATCCTTTCCAACTCTGTTATTCTGCTAAAAAAAAAAAAACAAATATCAAGAAAATCTCAATGCCTTTTGGAAAAGCATCTTGTGTTCGCAATTGCCTTCCTTTTTAGGGCACCTCCTAGGAAATCAAATAGGCATAAATGCCAGTGGTAGAAAGTAGACAAATGATTGTCAGGAATTTGTCTCCAGTTTGCATCTACTTAAGGTTATTAGTCAAGCACGGAAGATGGCAGCTGTAAATTGAAATTTGGATAGCAAGCCTTGTTGTGGTAGAGGAGCACCCCCTAGTGGTCAGACCTGCCAGTGACAAAATAATCCTTTTTTCGTCATGCGTGTGCATGTGTCACTTTTCAGCAACTCAGGTTCTTCTAGATTAGAATAATGATTTTTAGTGCTCCTGGACAAAAGAGCTATCGCATTTCCCCCCTCTGTCACTGATTTGTGCATGTATATTAATTATTTCATTTACAAGTCCTTGACTTACCAACAGTTCATTTAGTGACCCTTCAAAGTTACAAGGGCACTGAAAAAAGTAACTTAGGACCATTTTTCACACTTACGACCCTTGCAGCATCCCCCCATGGTCGTGTGATGAAAATTCCGACCCTTGGCAACTGACTCATATTTATGACGGTTGCAGTGTCCCAGGGTCATGTGATTCCCCCTTTTGCGACCTTCTGACAAGCAAAGTCAAGGGGGATTCACTTAACAACCACAAACAAATCGATCACTGAATAAATCAACCTAGAATTCATATTTGAGTCACAAATGACCGAAGTCAAATTGTCCTACCGGTACTTTGGACACATTATGTGAAGACCTAACTCTCTGTAGAAGGTTCTGATGTTGAGGAAGGTGGAAGAGAAGAGAAGAGGACAACCAACAGCAAAGTTGAATGGACTCCATTAGAGGGGTGATGAGTGTACCATTAGATGACCTTAACCAGGCTAGGGATAGGTGGTCATGAAGAAAATCCATGATCAGTAGGAATTGGAAATGATTTGATACTACTTAGTCAACCTAGTTAATGCTTTAAATGAGAGGTGTCCAACAGGGGTGGGTTCTACTTACCTTTACTACTACTACTTTACTACTACTTTACTACTACTACTACCACCTCTACTTTACCTGTTTGCAACGGGGCTGCTGTGCGCTCTTCTGCGCATGCGCAGAAGCGTTCTGATGACGTTGGGGTTGGTGGGCGGAGCCTTCCTCCGGTTTAACTACTGGTTCTACACCGGTCCGAACTGGGGACAACCAACCACTGGTGTCCAACCTTGGCAACTTTAAGATTTGTGGACTTCAACTCCCAGAATTGGGAATTGAAATCCACAAGTCTTAAAAGTTGCCAAGGTTGGACGTCCCTGCTTTAAACTTTTATACTGGAGCTGGCCCTTAGCAGTGGTGGGATTCAAATAATTTAACAACCGGTTCGCTGCCCTAATGATCGGCTGGGTGGGCGTGGCCAGGGGGTGTGGCAGGCAGCTTCCTGCACTCCCCTGGGAGCAAAAATGGGCCACGGGGAGGGGGGGAAACGTGCCACCCCTTCATGCCCCGTTTTGGGCCTAGGACAGGGGTCTGCAGCCTTAAACACTCGAAGAGCCACTTGGACCCGTTTCCCACAGAAAAGAAAACACCGGGAGCCACAAAACCCTTCCTGTGCCTGACTATTTCTTGAACGGCCACAAACCCAGCACATGTAGTTGAATTAAACGTTCTGTTTTCTTTTCTTGGATTTACCTATGGTTGGCCTACCGGGGGTTGAAAAGCTCAATAAATTGAATGCCGGCGGGTGTCGCACATTGGCGGTTGTGATGCATATTTTGAGTGACAGGGAGCCTCAGCAGAGGGGTGAAAGAGCCACATTCGGCTCCAGAGCCGCAGGTTGCTGTCTCCTGACCTAGGAGGCCTTCCTGAAGCCTGGGAGTGAAAACAGCCCACGGGGGGGGGCACTGTACCCCCCGTGTCTTATTTTGGGCCTAAGCAGCCTCCCTGCACTTACCTGGGAGCCAAAATGGGGCGTGTGGAGACTCCTGGAAGGGGAGGGAAGGGAAGGGGTGAGCCAGCAATTTAATTACCGGCTCGCCCGAACCGGCCTGAACCAGCTGAATCCCACCACTGGGCCTTAGTAATTCTTTTCTTAGCATGGAAGCTCTACAGATACTTATTTCTGCAGTATCTTTTTTCCAGGGTTGGATTTTTAATGTAATTCCTTGGCTGGTGGCAATTCCAACCAGTTTGTTTGGTGGATTCCTCTCCGATCAATGTATCAGTCAAGGTATTTTATTCTTTGTTCCTTTAATTCTGAGTTGTCCATTCACAGCACGACAGTGACATGCTGTTACTGTTCAGGGTTGGGAAACAGTATGGTTGATTTGCAGTGGTTTAAGGTTTCTCTCCTTAATATTTACTTCTTGGGCACTTCAATGTGTGAAAAGTATTGATTCTAATTGGGGTGAGGAAGGATGGATTAGGGATTGGATATGACAAAGAGTAAGGGCAGACAATTATACATGGTTTTTATTAAAGTTTTGCAACACTTCCAATGCAGTTCCATACCGATACCTGAAAATACTCAGGTCATATATATCTGGCACCTCTCAAGAGCTCTTTAAAGCAACCATATCTTCAGTTAGGGATTGACAGCTCTAATTCTTGCATTATCTGCCAGAAAGTATTCCTTTTTGTTTTTAAATCATCTGCAACAAAATCTATTTATGTGGTCGCTAAGAATCAACCCTGACTTAATGGCACATGATCAATCAATTGGCTTTTTTCAAAAATGGAAAAGAAAAACTCCTGATTAAAGTTTTTAACCCAACTTTAAAAGTTTGTGCTTTATTTTTTTTTAAAAAAGTAATTAAAATGCCTGTTGCAATATTGTGTGGTGGATTTTTAACCAAAATAGCTGGCAAGAAAACCCCTCCAGCAATGGAAAGTAGATCTGTCCTGATCAGCTGATTGTTTGTCTTTCTGCTTTCAGGGTGCAAACCGATCACCGCTCGTAAGTTTATGCAGGTAAGGGGAAAAAAACATTCCAATATTGTTACAGAGAAAGAACGAAAAGCTATATCTCTATGGCTGCCAATGATAGAGGTGCCTACCACTTTGCAACAGAAATTTGGGCTCCATTGTGGTCGTAAATTCAAGTCTACTTGTATTGTAATCTCTTCTGGATGATACTTGCTGGATATTCTGGCCCAGCCTTAGCAGAAACAGACTCCTTGTCACGAAAAACCCCTCTTTATTTACCTCTTGTGAATTAATGGCATTCACCCACCAAAAAGTCCAAGCAAGAGTCCTTCAAGGAGTTAACTGCAGTAACAGACCTTATCAGTTCCTTGCAATAATTGCCAGGCTGTGAGCTCCCAGCCGAAAGGCTGCAAATTAAGTTCTGGCAGGTAGTTTTTGTGACACGAAACACAATGAGCAAAATCTTCAGAAATACGAACGGTTGTCACCTACGACCACCGCTCCCCTTTCCTTCTATTTATTCCCCAGCCAGGGAGGGGCCATTCAGCATCCACGTGTGCTTTGCTTCCCGAGTCGAGTCCTTGTCCTCCGCTGTTCCCCTCTCCTAACTGCTCTGCGCATATGTGCATCTGGAAAAGGCCCCAGCTGTTCTTCCTCCTCACTCATATCAGCCTCCAATGGCAGCTGCCTCTCCGGTGGCTGGGAAATGTCGCACAGCCCTGGCTCTATCTCTGCGTCTGACGCAGAGCAGGGGTGAAATCCAGCAAGTTCTAACAGGTTCTGGAGAACCGGTAGCGGAAATTTTGAGTAGTTCGGAAAACTGGCAAATACCACCTCTGGCTGGCCCCAGAGTAGGGTGGCAATGGAGATTTTGCAGTATCTTTCCCCTGGAGTGGGGTGGGAATGGAGATTTTGCAGTATCCTTCCCCTGCCACGGTAGGGAAAAATTTGGATTTCACCCGTGATGCAGAGCATCCATCAGAGCCTTCCCCAGACTCTAGAGCTGGCCCAGGTTCCTCCCCAACCTCCTCACCATCCGAGTCTGCCGCCAGCTCTGCTGGGCCACAACACTGGATGCTTTGGTGCTTGGAGAATTATTTATCAGATTATTATATTTACCTTATGTTCAGTTTTATTCTTGTTCCAGAGGTCTGCTTAGAATCAGACATGAATGAAACAGTGTATAAGCTTAGGGAAATACATACTGTAAATAATAAACAGTATGTCAGGTTTCGATGTCATCTCAAATAAATTGCACTCCCAAACAATTAATCTTTGCTGAAATATTCCATTTATTGAGTACAACAGATCTGGCCCCGACTTCGTCGTAGCCGATACTAACCCTCTGACCCCCAAACCCTTCCCTTTCCGTTCCCCAATTCTCATCTTCTCATTGGCCATCTTCCAAGTCAGTCTCCCCAGCTTCTGACCTCACCCCACAGGAATGTTCCCCCCTCCCGTCCCATCTCCTAGGGGATATTATCTACAGAGAAAATAAGTAGGTGAAAAGTCAAGCCTCGTCTTTTTATGGCAGCATCAGAATGCTGACACAGTACATTAAACCAAAATTTTCTCTTTTGATTTCCTTTGAGGTCATTGGCTCCGGGGTATCCAGTCTTTTTGCCTTAGGGATAGGTTACTCCACCAGCTTTTGCCAAGCAGTGGCCTTCGCCTCAGCCAGCATTGGACTTCAGACTTTCAACCACAGGTAAGCACCCCAACTTCTTATGTGGAGGCTGGCTGGGGAATTCTGGGAGTTGAAGTCCATGCATGTTAAAGTTGCCAAGTATGAAAAACACTGGTACATAAAGCCTTGGTGTTGGCACCAAGGCTGGAGAGATATAAAATATATACACGTTTAAAGACAACAATCAAATTTTTAACTCATTTCAAATGCTGCCAAATTAACTGCTAATTGAGTTTTGGTTGTAGTCATCTTTATTTTTTTTTTCTACAGTGGCATCTCAGTCAATATTCAAGATCTGGCTCCTTCGTGTGCTGGTTTATTGTTCGGTGAGCAAAAATTACTTTTTTTTTTATTATAAGATATATTATCAAATCAAGTGGGGGACTCCTGATGACTTCACGGTTGTGTCCATATAGTTTTCCTGGCAACAATTATGGAACTGGCTTTCTATTTCTGGGATGGTTTTCCAATTTCCCAGTGAAGATTATGCCTTGGGATTCCTGATTCGGCTCCCATCCAAATGCTAACCTGGCTTAATCCTTCTTAGCTTTTGAGATCGTCATATTCAGTTAGCTGTTTCTGAGATCCTTGTTTTTTACTCAGTCAGGAAAAATCACTCTAATTATTTCACCACAAAATATCATCTGAAGGCAAAGTTGCCAGAAAGGGATCAGCATGTGGCCTTGTACCCAATTTTTTTTTTTTTTTTTGTAATTGCAAAGGTTCTGACTTTCTGTGAAAATTTGGATTATTAAAAGTTCCCCTTGCACATATGTGCTAGTCATTCCTGACTCTAGGGGGCGGTGCTCATCTCCGTTTCAAAGCTAAAGAGCGCTGTCCGAAGATGTCTCTGTGGTCATGTGGTCGGCATGACTAAACGCCAAAGGCGCATGGAACGCTGTTACCTTCCCACCAAAGGTGGTCCCTATTTTTCTACTTGCATATTTTTACATGCTTTCGAACTGCTAGGTTGGCAGAAGCTGGGACAAGTAATGGGAGCTCACCTCAATGCGCAGCATTAGGGATTTGAACCGCTGAACTGCTGACCTTTCGATTGATAAGCTCAGTTTCTTAGCCAAACATACTTTAGCCATCCTGGCCGGTAATTATCATGGGTCAAGAATAATTAGAGAGCCTGTAACTAATCTTTGTTAAGCCACAAAAGTCATACGCACCTGCTTTCTTTACATCATGCTTTAAGATCTGAATGATACACATTTCCTTGCAGGGTGTGAATGAACGTCTCTGAACGAACGAACGAATGAATGGAAATAATGAAATCATAGGGAGACATCCTTTCCCTTCTGATGATTTTAATCAGAGGGATTTGAGTGAAAAGAGCTGGCGAAAAGGACAAGTCTCAATTCTCTTTGTCTCAGCCAAACAATTGATTAAAAAATGGTTGCCCTTATGATACACCTTATCTCTCCATTGAAAGTTACAGACAAACAGACAAGAGGGTTTTAGCAGTATATAGATTATCAGTGATGGCTTGAGGGTAGCAAAAATTATCAGGACTATTTGTAGGGCCGAAAGGAGAGGAATTATAACCATTCATGGAAACGTCCCGATGAAGAAGGGGAAGAGAGATAAATGAAAGAAAAGTGGAGTGATAAATTCAGAGGAAGAAACTCTTCAAAGTCTCAAGAAGATGGCAGTGTTCTTGATGGAGGCAGAGATGAGAAGAGAGGAGAGGAGAGGAGAGGAGAGGAGAGGAGAAGAGAAGAGAAGAGAAGAGAAGAGAAGAGAAGAGAAGAGAAGAGAAGTTGGAAGGGACCTTGGAGGTTTTCTAGTCCAACCCCCTGCTCAAGCAGGAGAACCTATACCATCTCAGACAAGTGACTGTCCAGTCTCTTCTTAAAAACCTCCAGTGATGAAGCACCCATGATTTCTGGTGGCAAGCTGTTCCACTGGTTAATTGTCCCCACTGTTAGGAAGTTTCTCCTTAATTCCAAGTAACTTCTCTCCTTAATTAGTTTCCAACCATTATTTCTTGCCCTGGGCTCTGGTGAGATATCATACTGGAAGGACATCAAATACTTTTTGAATTTATACCTCATCTTCTTTCTTTATCTTTCCTTAGGTGTGGCAAACACAGGTGGAGCTTTACTAGGTAGGTTATTATGGTATTTCAAACAATTCATCATTCCCCCTAATTGTTTCTCAGCTATACTTGTATCCCCAGGACCAACTGGATGGATTATGGAATTCACTTTCAGTCCACAGCTAGGAAATAACAAACAGACTACTAAGGGGGATTTTTTTTTGCCTAATGTGTATGTATATTAACCCAAAGGGTATGTCTGCAATATTATTATTAACCAGAGGTGGGTTTCAAAAATTTTAGCAAGGGGTTCTCTCCCCGGTTGCTGGATGGGTGTGGCCACGGCGGGGTGGTGGTGTTTGTCCTCCCTGGGCTCTAGCTTCCGGGAGGATGAAAATGGCCTCCCCAGGCTCCAGAGGCCCTCTGGAGGCCAGAAACTTCCAGTAGGCCCGTTTTTCGCCCTCCCCAAGCCTCCGTGTGCACCCTGTACTTACCTGCATCCAAAACAGGCCATGTGGGGACTCTTAGGAGGGGCGGGGCGAGGTGGACGGGGTGGGGCCAGCCAGGAGTGGGATTTGGGGGTTCTCCAAACTGCACAGAATCTTAGCTAGAGGTTCTCCCAAACCTCTGCAAACCCTGAGCAGCCCACTCCTGTTATTAACCCCCTTTAATATTTTTTACTTCCTCCTTTTATTGGCTGTACACCTCATTATTAGTATGCTGGCGGGGGAATTCTGGGAGTTGAAGTCTACAGGTCTTAAAATGGCCAAGACTGGGAAACCTTGTTCTAGGTGGTGTAAATGTTCATGAAGATAACCAACTCCCCCAAACTTTATCAGCTGTAGTTAGCATCCTGAATTGTACCCAGAAACAGACCACCCACTCCTACAAGTCTCGTGGTACTGCTGTGACAATGTGACAATGTGACAATGTTAGACTGCTCGCATTAATGCATTGGTGTCAAACTCAAGGCCCGGGGGCCGAATCTGGCCTGCAGGGTGCTTAGATCTGGCGCACAGGGCTGCTGTGGAAACAACGAAGGACTTGCCCGTGGTGCTTCTGCCAGCGAAAATGGAGCTTGGGAAGGCCGTATGGCCCTCCCAAACTCCTTTTTTGCTGGCAGAGGGTTTAGCCATTGCAGCCAAAAATGGAGCTTGGGAGCCCGTTTTCGCTGGCATATCACTCGGGCCACCACAGGTGCCCCTGACACGAATGATGTTCGAGCTGGCCACACCCATCCTGGCCACGCTCTCCCCTAAGTTCAACAACACAACCCTGATGTGGCCCTCAATGAAACCGAGTTTGACCCCCCCCCCCTGCATTAATGGGTGAGCAATTATATTCTGCACTGGTTGCAGTTTCTGAGTAGTCTCCAAGGAGAACCCCAGGTGGAGTGAGTTGTGGTAATCTAAACTTGTTGGTTGTCAACGAAATAGCCCCAAGTTTGAATTTCTGGGTTGAAACAAGATTGTTTAAAAGAGAGAGAGAGAGAGAGAGAGACAGCACACTCACTTTGGTGTATTCTCTCTCTGCACCCAGGTGTCGTTTGCGTGTACCTAGCTGGACACCTCATCGAAAACACAGGCTCCTGGGTCTCTGTTTTCAATCTCGTGGCCGTCGTGAATGCCCTTGGACTTTCCACGTTCCTCATCTTTGGAAAAGCTCACAGGATGGACCTGGATCCGGCCTACACCGATTTATAAACACATCCGCAGACTTAGAGGGAGACGTCAAGATTTCAGAATGGAGAAATGAAAAGCAGAATCCCAGGAAAAAACATACTAGCTATGGAATGATGAAAGTCCATGCATTAACCTGTTAGCTCCAGATTTACTAGCCATCTGCTAATCTTTTCTTCCCAGACGGTTGGCGTATGTTTCACCTCTTTGATTAGATGCTATTCTTCTCTCCATCCCCATGTATTGATGTTCTAGCCAACATTAGACCCATGTTGGCTTTCTAGTTGGGAATTATAGAAATCCAGTATATCTGGAGAGATCAGGGTCCATTGTGTGAGATGACCTTAGGAGCAGTTTAAATATTCTGACTCTGGCTACAGGGTCTTTTGTAGCAAAAATGTTATTACATCGCAGGCACACTCCCAAAATATGCAACCAGAGCTTGCTCCTGGTGATCTTCCTGTGTGAGAGGAAATGCAAGGATTCACCCATACTCTCTCCCACCACACATCCAAAAATTTTTTTGTTCCAACATTCATGATGATCACCTGGACTACAGCAAAAACGTATAGAATTCGAACGTATGTTTGGATCCTCTTTTGAGGAGTTTTGAGGCCGTCATTGTGAGTGTTCTCCAGACACAAAAAAATCCCAGATTTAGTGCGAGCTGCTCGTTCTATAATTTTAAAATCCCCTTGATGATGGATTTTCTTACTTTGGTTTTCTTCGGATGTATAAGGTAGATCTCATAATGATTTAGCCGTGCTTCTCAGGTGATGTATGCATGTCAAAGTTTGGCCAAGTTCTGGTTGTAGAATCCTCACGCAATGAACAAAAGAATAGCAAGGAATTCATCAGATTTCCATTGAGATCAGCAAAGTTCCCCTCCTTCCCTTGAGGCCTCCTGCAAAATCTCGCAAATTCATGAATGATTGGCATATCGTTCTAGTGCACCTACATACAGGCGACCATTTTACCCATATTACAATTATGAACATATAGGTACACCTGTACGATAATGTTGGACCAGTTCTCTTAAAAAACAATGGGGTGGACGACTGGCCAGTTACCGACAATATATAACCCATCAGTTTTTCATAACCTGAGGTCCTTCAGGTTTTTTAAGTTACAACTCTTGTCACCCCCAGTGGCCAAGCCCATTGTTAACAATGGTGGCCCTAGATCAGCAGGTCTGAAAGACCTTGTCTCAGAAAAAATACGACCTAATGGAGCGTGAGTGAGCAGATTATGCAAAATCCTATGGTTATAGGACTGTAATCCATATCATATCCGTTAAAGCAGCTCCATGTTCTCGTCTTCCTCTGACATCATGAGTGAGACAGAAGCAGCTATCTTGGGTTTCCTCCTGGGAGGTCTAATAGATCTGGACAGCAAAAAAGTCCAGAATATGTCCCACCAGAATTGTCTTCCGAATTGTTGGAAGAACAATTTCATCCAGATTCAAAGTTTGTATGAAAGAGAAGGTTGTTAGACATCAAAGAGATAAATGAGAACCTTGGATTTGTGAGTTGCATCTCCAAGTCAACCTTCTGAAACCGTTGGTCTAATCGATTTGAAGTATGGGCAGACGTTATCCGATACATCTACAAAAGCTTCTCTAGCTTAAGATTTTCATTCTTACATGATTTCCGGTTTCGTATGGGTGCTTATATTAGTTCAGGATGAAAAATTAGCAGGGTATTAAAAATGCTCCCTCTTGTGTTTTATCGATTGTTGGAATAAGAGAAACCAAGTTTACGGATATTTGGAAGCTAGGTTCAATGAGCTTCTCAAGATTGCTAAACAGCGAGAGATTCTATTGCAGTGTTGGCGAACCTTTTTGGCACCGAGTACTGAAACGGGACCCCACCTGCGCACATGTCAAAAACTGGAAGAGCAGCCTCCCGGTGCGCATGCGTGTGCCAGGAAGATGATCTTCCGGTTTCCGGCACGCACATATGCACCGGCCACCTGGTTTTCCAGGTTCTGGCACACATGCGCGTGTGAAGATCAGCTGGCCCATGCGCATGCATGCGCTGGAAACCAGAACATCAACTTCCCGGCGTGCGCATGCGCCCCAGGAAACTGCTTTTCCGGTTTCCAGCGTTTCTGCGCGTGTGAAGACCAACTGGCTGGTACGCCGAAACCTGGAAGATCAACGACCAACATTCACATGCCCGGAGATGTGGCTCTGCATGTCACTTCCGGCACGCGTGCCATAGGTTCGCCATCACCGTTCTAATGTAACGATGGCCTCAGGTCAAAAGAACCTTGCATCTTCCAGACATAGGAAGGTCATATTGATCTCTTTGTACTTGAAGACTAAAAAAAAATGGCATCTACATATTTGGTTCCAAAACATCTTGTTCTATTTGTGGTTCCTGATTTCAACACCGTTCTGTGTTTCTCCATCTGACTCTTACCAGCAGTGGTCAATGATGTTGCAGTCAGTGGGGGAAAAAATGTGACTTGTCAAAGAGTTAAGTTGTATGATCTGTTATATAAAAGAGGAAAGATATAGTGGATCCAGTTTCTTTTTCTTTTATTTATTTTATTTTATTTTATTTTTAAATTTTTTATACCGCCCCCTCTCCCGAAGGACTCAGGGTGGTGAACAGCCAAAATTAAAAAAACACAATACAAATATTAAAATACTTTAAAACAAAATTAAATTTATCTTTGGCTTCCCCAATTTAAAACCCCTTACCCATAAAATTCCCCAATTAAAAGATTTTTTTTAATCCCAAAGAGTCTTTTCATCATTGAACTATTTGTACAATTCATTCATTGGGGCAGCCGATGGTCCTGTAGTTAACATCAGACTACATTTCCCAGCATCCCTCGCTAGGTGGGCTAAAGCTGCTAAGAGCACAGGTTTCCCACTCCTGCCTTAGTTGTGCCCTTTGCAGCTATCGAACAATGACCTCATTTAAGCCCGTTTTTAACGTTCCCTGTGGACCAGAGGTCTTCAAACTTGGCAGCTTTAAGACTTGTGGACTTCAACTCCCAGAATTCTCCAGCCAGCATAGCTCTTTGAAGACCTGTTCTGTCCCCAACCACACACACACACACACACACCAACAGATGTTCAAGAGTTAAAGACCAAACCAGCCAGCAAAATCCTTTTCCTTATGATAACGGAACTTGGCAACAACCTAGTGGCTGCCTGCCAAGAGTTTATTATTTACAAAGAGGAGAGATAACTTCTCCCCACTTCTGGTACATCAAAAGAAACAGCTCAATAATTACGGAGTCAATCAAGTCCAGAGATAATCCAGCAAAGTCTATAGCCAAAAGTCCAGCAATGCAGAATGGCGTGGAAGCTTTCAGCTTTGTTCATCACAAGGTTTGACTGGCCACCACGCTCCCTTTTATATCCTGTGGGGTGTGGTCCAGTGACTCAGCCTAATCTCGGGCACGCCCTTTCTTCTGTTGCGGACGCTTATCTCTGCGACGCTGGCATGGATCCAGCCAAGACTCATTACCCTCATCACTGTCCATCTGTGGCTGCGTGGACATGCTTGGCCCCGGCCCTATCTCTTGCCCTTCGGTGGACACCGAAGGCATTGCCAGAGAGGAGGGTCCTGGAGAGGGAGGCCTTGCCAACTCCTTTCCTTCACTCTCGGAGTCCTCTCCTGCTGATGACACAGGCTCAGATAACAGAGCCACAACAAGACCTCTGCTGTGGACGCATGGATTTCGCCTTATGAAAATGGGAGATTTCAATGCCAGGACGTGGAATATCTTTTCGGTTCTTGCCGAATTTCATCTGCCCAAAGAATGGAGACGAATCCAACCAAAGCCAAGTGTTATTTAAATAAAAAGTTGAGATGATTTTTCCCCCCCATCAAACATGAAATATTGTGGATTGTAATTATACTGTTTATGTTACTGGAGTCTTTTCCGACAACCTAGGACACAGAATAATAGAACTGGAAGGGGGCCTTAGAGGTCTTCTAGTCCAGCCCTCCGCTCGAGCAGGAGAGACCCTGTAGCATTTCAGACAAATGGTTGCCCGGTCTCTTTTATTAATAAGATTATTAACAAATTATTATTATTATTATTATTAATTATTAATTATTAATTAATAAATTAATATTAATGTGTTAATTTATTGTTAGGTTATTATTAATAAATGATTAATAAATAATAATTATTAGGAATCTTTTATTAATAAGCTGCTAAACAGCTAAATGCCACAAATCTTTCTGGGTTCTATTTTGCTCAAAGAATGGAAGAATCTGGCTTGAAAATGTGGTTCAGGAGGACAGCTCCCGATTGATTGATTGATTGATTGATTGATTGATTGATTGATTGATGTTTAGGTGTCCCATGGAAAGATATGAAGAAACAGGTTGGGGACAGAGTGTCCGGGAGAAAATCTATGTAGCTCAGTGGTGAAATGTAAAATTTGTTACTACCGGTTTTGTGGGCGTGGCTTGGGGGGGGCTATGACTGAGTGGGCGTGGTCAACTCTTTTTTTTTTTTTTTTACTTTTAAAACCATTTTTTTCTACAACCTCTTCGGTGGAAGAGGTTGTTAAAAAAATGCTTTTAAAAGCCTCTGACGATCCCAGCTGACTTGCCTGATCGGCAGAGGCTTTTTTTTTTTTTTACTTTTAAAAGCATTTTTTCGGCTGAAGGGGTTGTAGAAAAAATGCTTTTAAAAATAAAATAAAAAGCCTCTGATGATTGTGCGGCTCAGCTGGGCATGGGGGTGGGGAGGGATTTTTGCTATCGGTTCTCCGAACCACCCGCCTCCATCGCTACCGGATCGGGTCCAAACTGGGAGCATTTCACTCCTGATGTAGCCACTAAGAATTAATTCTGATATGATGACATGATCACTCAATCAGCATTAGGGTTAACAGAAAACAGAATAACAGAGTTGGAAGGGATCTTGGAGATTTTCTAGTCCAGGGGTGTCAAACTCAAGGCCTCAAGGAGGAGGAGGTAATTTTTAAAAATTTTAGATTGTGCAGAAATGGACAGATTGACACTAAAAATAAAAGAAAAAGAAGATGCAGAATATTTTCGAACATGTTTTATAAATGGTTGGATAGCAGAAGTAGAAATTAGGAGTGGGAAAAGTATTACTATATATAAATAAATTGATCCAGACAGTATGCTGTTCACTAAGCACTTATGTATGTAATGTGAAAATATATAAACAAACTGTTAAAAAAAAAAAAGAAAAAAACAGTAAAACGGTGCCTTTGCCTGCGAAAATGGAGCTCGGGAGGGAAGGAAGGAAGGAAGGGAGGGAGGGAGGGAGGAAGGAAGGGAGGGAGGGAGGGAGGAAGGAGAGGAGAAAGGAAGGAAGGGAGGGAGGGAGGGAGAGAGGGAGGAAGGAGAGGAAGGGAGGGAGGGAGGGAGAGAGGAAGGAAGGAAGGAATGAAGGGAGGGAGGGAGAGGGAGGAAGGAGAGGAGGAAGGAAGGAAGGGAGGGAGGAAGGAGAGAAGGAAGGGAAGGAGAGGAGGGAGGGAGGGAGGGAGGGAGGGAGGAAGGAAGGAAGGAAGGAAGATTATAATGTGAGGGAGGGAGGGTCTGAAGGAAATCCTACCTTAACACTTGGCTATCACAGCTGCCCCCAACACTAATGATGTCGAGCTGGCCACGCCCACCCCAGCCACACACACACACACACACAACCCCCCCCCCCACGAGGTCAAACTCAACCCTGATGCAGCCCTCAATGAAATCGAGTTTGACATCCCTGTTCTAGTCCAATCCACTGCTCAAGAAACTCTATATTACTCTGAATGCAACAGATTTGTCTGTTACTTTCGGGTAATGTCAACATAGATGCTTAGCTTGCCTCAGAAGTTCTGCTAAACACGGATCCATTAAATTGTATTTGTATTTGTATTTATATTAGTGTTTATTAGTTTGTCAAACATGTACAAGATAGCAGGTATAAATATAAACATGGCTATGAACGAGGGAAATGAATACAAATAAATGGGGACAGTAGGACAGGGAGGGTAGGCACCAGAGGTGGGTTTCAGCAGGTTCTGACCAATTCTGGAGAACCGGTAGCGGAAATTTTGAGTAGTTCGGAGAACCCGTAGTAAAAATTCTAACTGGCCCCGCCCCCATCTATTCTCTGCCTCCCAAATCCCAGCTGATCGGGTGGAAATGGGGATTTTGCAGTATCCTTCCCTTGGAGTGGGGAGGGAATGGAGATTTTGCAGTATCCTTCCCCTGCCACGCCCACCAAGCTATGCCGTGCCCACCAAGCCAAACCCACAGAACCCGTAGTAAAACTTTTTGAAACCCACCACTGGTAGGCACGCTGTTTGCACTTATGCACACCTCCTTTATGGACCTCTTAGGAATGGGGTGAGGTCCACAGTAGACAGTTTAAGGTTGAAGCTGTGTTAAGGTTTGAGGATGTAGCAACAGACTCAGGTAGAGCATTCCAGGCGTTGACCACTCTGTTGCTGAAGTATTTTCTGCAATCGAGCTTGGAGCGGTTTACCTTGAGTTTGTATTGATTGTTTGCCCGTGTATTATTGTGGTTGAAGCTGAAGAAGTCGTTGACAGGTAAGACGTTGTAGCAAGACAATTTTGTGTACCGTGCTTAGATCCTACCGCAGGCGGCACAGTTCCAGATTGTCCAAGCCCAAAATTTCAAGTCTGGTTTCCTTCTTACTAAAATAACTCCTCCCGTTATAATCAATTAATTTTGCTTTGAACGCAAAACAGCAATCAATCCATTTGCTGATTTCAAACAGAATTAGATCTGGGTGTCAGCGGTCAGTGACAATGCATTTAAGTGGAAATGAGCAAAAGCAAATCTGTTTGCAAATGCCAGCAGAGGGAGCTGTAAGATGTGAATTGTTCGAAGATGCTAGTCTTTATGCTTGAAAAGGCTGTTTAAAAGCAGCTGCTGACGAAATTGAGGGTCATTCTCACGTCTTCAATTTTAAATCCTACTCAGAATTGCAAAGGTTCTTCCTTTATGATATTTGATGTGGGCTCTATTAACTCTGCTGCGAGTAGAGCTCCTTGGGCAGTGGTGGGATTCAGCCAGTTCGCACCTATTCGGGAGAACCGGTTGTTAACTTTCTAAGCAGTTTGGAGAATCGGTTGTTGGAAGAAATCTTATTTTGTTTTTTTCCACTTTACAGGACTAATCCTGTAAGGAAGGCAGGAAGGGAACATTCTGGTGGTGTTTCTAGCCTAATCTTTATTGCCCTGTTTACAGAAACTGCCTCTCTGGTTAACCCTTATTACATTGTAACAGCTAAGGCGAAGCGCCCATCGATGTGAGTGACATTGAGTTGGTCGCGCCCACACAGTCACATGACCACCAAGCCACGCCTACCCAGCTGGTCATTAGGGCAGAGAACCGGTTGTTAAATTATTTAAATCCCACCACTGTCCTTGGGTTAATCCATGTTTTTTAATTGTCCTGGATAGGTTGAGTTCAGGGGTGAAATGCTCCCAGTTTGGACCCGATCGCCCAATCCGGTAGCGATCGTGTGGGGTGGTTCGGAGAACTGGTAGCGATTGCGGCACGAGGCTCCGCCCACCTGCCGGATTGTCGTTACTTCCTGGTTTTAACCAGGAAGTAATGTGTTTTGTACCCTCTGCGCATGTGCAGAACGTTTTGCTTTTTTGCTTTTAAAAGTAAAAAAAAGGCTCTGACAATCACAGCTGTTCCTCACGATCGTCAGAGTCTTTTTTTTACCTTTTAAAAGCATTTTTTTTACAACATATTCGGCGCGCGATGTTCTACTTACCCCATGCCTCCTTTTGGCATGCACTGCGTGCATGCACGCACCTCGCATTTGGTGCGTAGTGTGTACTGTGCATGCACGTGTGCATGCATGCGTGCAGTGCGTGTTTGGCGTGCAGTGCACATGCGCAGCCAGCGAACTGGTAGTAAACGGGTTCAGATTTCACCACTGGTTGAGTTCAGTGGGGAGTTGCTCCCGGTTCTGTCCCGTTCTTGTAAAAGTGACTCTAGGGGATGGTGCTCATCTCCGTTTCAAAGCTGAGGAGCCAGCGCTGTCTGAAGACGTCTCCGTGGTCATGTGGCCGGCATGACTAAACGCCAAAGGCGCACGGAACACTGTTACCTTCCCACCAAAGATGGTCCCTATTTTTGTACTTGCATTTTTTACGTGCTTTCGAACTGCTAGGTTGGCAGAAGCTGGGACAAGTAATGGGAGCTCACCCCGTTACATGCAGCACTAGGGATTCGAACCGCTGAACTGCTGACCTCTCAATTGACAAGCTCAGCGTCTTAGCCACTGAGCCACTGCATCCCTGTGCCATGTGGTTACAGGACCACAATTTACAACTTTTATTTTGCCAGATACTGGCATTTAATTTCAGTTTTTGGTAAAACCATCTATTGGCTAAAATGGGTCCGCTTAATGACTGCTGCTCTCACTTAATGACCCTGTATTTGCTAGGCAACCACAGCATTCGTTTATCAACCATTGCAAATAAGGTCATAAATCGGGTGCAGTCACATGGCAACCCACTTAACAACTGGCACAATTTATGACCATAATTCCAGGCTCAATTATGGTCATAAATCAAGGACTATCTGCAGATGAGATATAGTATACCATCCACCAATAGTCCATGTTGTTAGGACTGAAACATTCTGTACTGGCCCTCTTCTAGTTGATTATGACAATCCAAACTTTCCATAAACATTGTCCCTTTTTGCTAATTGACTTATTTTGTCTTACATGATTATGTTTTTTAATATTATGTTTTGTTGTTAGCTGCCCAGGTTTGTTTTGAATTGCATTGGATCATAAATGCTGTCAAATCTTCCTCCTCCTGTTTCCTTCCTTCTTCTTTCTGCAATCTGGAAAAATTAAAATATGTACAGAGGGATATGTAAAAGAGAGAAAGAAAGAAGGAGGGAGGAAGGAAGGAAGGAAGGAAGAAGAGAGGGAGGGAGGATGAAAGGAAGGATGGAAGGAGGGAGGATGAAAGGAAGGAAGGAAGGAGGGAGGATGAAAGGAAGGGAGGGAGGGAGGAAGAAAGGAGGGGAAGGAAGGAAGGAAGGAAGGAAGGAAGGAAGGAAGGAAGGAAGGAAGGAAGGAAGGAAGGAAGAAGACCAAGAAGAAAGAAGAAAGGAAGGAGGGAGGGTGGGAGGAAGGATAATAAAAAGGAAGAAAGAAAAGGTGAAAGGAAGACAGAAAGACAGAAAGAAAAGGAAATAGGGAGGGAGGGAGGATGGGAGGAAGGATAATAAAAAGAAAGATAGAAAGAAAGACAGAAAGAAAAGGAAATAGGGAGAGAGGGAGGATAATAAAGAAAAAGAAGAAAGAAAGAAAATAAGGAAAGAAAAAGAAAGAAAGAAAAAGAAATGAAGGAAGGAGGGAGGTTGGGTGGGTGGGTGGAAGGATAATAAGAAAGAAAAGGAGAAAGAAAGAAAGAAAGAAAGGAAAGGAAAGGAAATAGGGAGGGAGGGAGGGAGGATAATAAAGAAAGAAAGAAAAGAAAGAAATAATGAGAAATGAAGGAGGGAGGATGGGAGGAAGGATAATAAAAAGAAAGACAAAGACAGAAAGAAAAGGAAATAGGGAGGGAGGAAGGATAATAAAGAGAAAGAAAGAAAGAAAGAAAAGAAAGAAAGAAAGAAAAAGAAATGAAGGAAAAGCGATGTCATCATTTATTTATTTATTTATCATTAGCATTACCAGTACATTAAAAGCATTAATATTTCAATTCTCAGGTGCTCTAAACATGCATAATTTGGGTTGTTTCAGAACAGAGACGGTGGTTCCTTCCTTCAGTTGTTTCAAGGACAAATTGTGTTCAGTTTCTTCCCCTAAATACACACAAGTATACACATTTCTACACAGAGACATCTTGTGCTATTTTAAGGAAGCTCAGATGAGTTAACGAGGGTTGCCTTCAGGGATACCTGTCCAAGACCATTAAGACAGGATGTTTCACTTGAACACGGCCAATTTACTATCACTAGAGCTTTGCCTGTTGATCAGGGGTTCCAAACATTTCTTTAAACTAAAAGGTTTTGTGGTCTGGAAAATTTGAACACCCCTCTCTCACATTGTTAAGACACCAAGAAGACATAGAGACAGTCTTAGTATTAACATCTATACATAATCATCTATATATATAAAAGCCAAATACCACTCACTCATCATCACGAAATCTCCAGAACTGTAAAGCCTACAAACTTGAAATTTGGCACGTATGTTCCTCTTGGCTTCTAGGTGCTCACTAAGAAAGGATTTTTGAAAATGACCATCAGATCATTAGTATTTCTTATACAGTAATTAACACGCTCTGATGCTAAGGAGTTAGACGTTCTACTCCTCCTCCCTACCTGAAAAGAACTCTGTTCCAACTGCCAGTTGCCTCATATTCCGTTACCTCAGTTCAAACTGGCAGATGTTCCACTCCTTTACTCAGGAGCAGACTGGGGCTCCTTACAGTATTAAACGTCGCTATCTCACCAAAATGTCTACACCTTCCACCTATGGAACTGCTTCCAAGGTCGTGGGAGAGATATTCCCTTATGTGTTTCGACTACCGACCACCACTGAGTCAATGGATTGTGAACCGAATTTCTCCTGCATAGTGTCCCAGCCCCAACTCACTTCTTACACTGACCTCCCTAGTTCAGACGAATCTGTTCCTTCTACTGTAACACCAGTTAAAGGGAAAAGACTGTCTTTCTGCTGCCCGGAAGTATAACGGATGCTTCCGAATGACGTCTTTTGGAGCCAGAGAGGTGAAGGAGGGAAATTTTATGCCAGCATTCAAAATGCAGGGCCAGATCTACCACAGGATAAGGAGTATCATGGCGGGGCCTCAGCAGCAGCCTTCATTTCTCCAGATATACTTTGTTGGTGATGATGACAATGAGAGTCTGTCAAGACCATGGGGATGCTACAATGGTCGTAAGTGTGAAAAATGGTCATAAATAGCGAAACACGAGTATTCAGCTAGTACATAATAATTGAGAGCCAGTTTGGTCTAATAGTCACGGCACCAGGCTAGAAAGTAGGAGATTGTGAGTTCTAGTCCCGCTTTAAGCATGAAAGCCAGCTGGGTGACTTTGGGCCAATCACCAGGAGACTGTGAGTTCTAGTCCCACCTTAAGCATGAAAGCCGGCTGGGTGACTTTGGGCCAATCACCAGGAGACTGTGAGTTCTAGTCCCACCTTAAGCATGAAAGCCGGCTGGGTGACTTTGGGCCAATCACCAGGAGACTGTGAGTTCTAGTCCCACCTTAAGCATGAAAGCCAGCTGGGTGACTTTGGCCAATCACTCTTTCACTCAGCCCACCTCACAGGGTTGTTGTGGGGAAAACAGGAGAAGGAAAGTGTGTTGGATATGTTTGCCGCCTCGAGTTATTTGTAAAAAGAATAAAGGCAGGCTACATATAAACAAATGCACAAATAAAAACGTTTTTAACAGGAATTGCATGGTCAATTAAAGGCATTGCTCACCTTTTGTCATTCACAACTCTGAAGTCTGATAGAAAGTTGGTGGAGACGAAAAAAAAAAAAAACCCACCAGAGACGGTGGCAAAATACATGTGTAACGATTAACCGTGTTATGACTTTCTATATGCTTGATATTTATAAAGCTACTAAGAGCCTGTCTTGCATTCTCATTAATAGAAAACAGGAAAGAGTTGAAGTGGGATTTTTCATGGTTACCTTTTAAGCTCATGGCAGCTGTTAACTTCCTTTCATTTCCACTCCTCTCTGACATTCTATCTCCCTTTAAAAATGTTAATTTATCAACTCTCCAGCGTGTATGGCTGTTATCAGAAGGTAGGTGGACTAAGAACTCTGTCATGGAAAGAGTCTACCAGGCCTTTCAAACAAATAATGTGCTTCCACAGTTTAGAACAAAATGCTTCCCCTAAAAATTTTGGAGCTATTGTCAGCAAACTTTAAGGTGAAAAGTTTGGCCTAATTTTCTCCCCTGTTTTAAAATTCTTTTAAATCGAAATTTTAATCTGTTTTAAATTATTGGGATTTTTAATTGTCTCGGGCTAAATTATTTAATCTGGTTTTAATTATGTTTTTAACCTTTGTATCTATGTATTTTATTTTGTGCCTGTTCACCGCCCTGAGTCCTTCGGGAATAGGGCAGTATATAAATCTAATAAAACATAAACATGAACATAAAAGTGAAAGGACTTTAGAATAACAGATCTGGAAGGGACCTTGTAGGTCATCTAGTCCAACCCCCTGCTCAAGCAGGAGACCCTATCCCATTTCTGACAGATGGCTGTCCAGTCCCTTCTTGAAAGCCTCCAGTGATGGAGCTCCCACAACTTCTGAAGGCAACTTCTGTTCCATTGGTTGATTGTTCTCACTGTCAGAAAGTTCCTCCTTATTTCCAGGTTGAATCTCTCCTTGATCAGTTTCCATCGATTATTCCTTGTCTGGCCTTCAGGTGCTTTGGAAAATAGCTTGACCCCCTTCCTCTCTGCGACAGCCCCTCAAATATTGGAACACTGCTAACATGTCTCCCCTGGTCCTTCTCTTCACTAGACTAGGCATGCCCAGTTCATGTAACAGTTCTTCATATGTTTTAGCCTCCAGGCCCCTAATCATCTTTGTTCCTCCTCTCTGCACTCTTTCCAGAGTACTGTATTTTTTGGAGTATAAGACGCACCTTTTCCCCTCCAAAAAGAGGGTGAAAATCTGTGTGTGTCTTATACTGCGAATGTAGCCCCGCCCAGCTTCTCAAATGGAGGTTTCAGAGGCTGAAAAAAGCATCAGAAACAAAACTTCAGAAAAGAAGCCCCCAAACAGAGCTTCAGACGCTTTTTTTCTGAAACTCTGTTTCTGAGGCTTTCAGAGGCAGAAAATAAAGTTTTTTCTGAAACAGAGTTTCGGAAGTTTCAGTGGCAGAAAAAAAAAGCAAGGCACAGAGCTCATAACCAAGGAATCTGTTGCTAAAATTCACCTATGGGAACAGCTGATTGGGGATATTCCGGGAGGCCGATCCACCTGCCAATCAGCTTTTTTCTTATTTTCCTCCCCAAAAACTAAAGTGCGTCTTATACTCTGAAAAATATGGTATCTAGCTGGTTGGGAGCACTAAAATTCAGTTTAGTTCAAGGGTGTCAAACTCATGTCGTCACATCATCATCACGTGATGTATCACAACTTTTCCCCCTTTCGCTAAACCAGGCGTGGGCGTGGCTAGTGAGTGATGCATCTGGCTCATGGGCCATGAGGTTGACAGTCCTGGTTTAGTACAATACTATAGTTACGTTCTGTGAGATAGAACAAGAACATACACTCATATGGCTGGAAGGGACTGGGAGAGGTCTTCTAGTCCAACCCTCTGCTCAAGGCAGAAGACCTTATATCAGTGATGGCTAACTTTTTCCAGACCGAGTGCCGAAGCCCTTGGTTTACACCCAGAAAACAACACTGTGCACCAGGGGTGAAATTCAAAAATTTTCCCTACCGGTTGTGTGAGCGTAGTATGGTGGGCGTGGCAGGAGAAGGATATTGCAAAATCTCCATTCCCACCCCACCTTTGGGCCAGCCAGAGGGGGTATTTGCCGGTTCTCCGAACTACTCAAAATTTCCGCTACCGGTTCTCCAGAACCTGTTAGAACCTGCTGGATTTCACCCCTGCCGTGCACTCAATAGGAACTGAGAGCTCAGTTCAACCCTCATTCCAACCATGGTATAATTTTAGAATAATGAAGACAGGACAAGGTTAGGTTAATGGTTATGGCTTCCTTTCTGTGGAACTCCCTGTTAATTTACATGCACATTCTCTTTAAGTTCTGTGTGAATGAAAAAAGAGATCGGCAGGCACTACTGCTAAAAACAAGACGAATAATAAAAATTTCAGGGTTATACAGCCTTTGCACCTGCTAATGCAAAGCAATTGGTGCAAATTTAGAAATAATTAGTATCATTTAAATCACTTTTGAGATTAAGAGCTGTATAGGTATCTGAATGGCAGGTGGACTTTTCTCTTGAAAGGGAGTGGGTCCCCAGACAAAATGAAATATGAATTAATTTAATTTAAATCAAGTGAATGAACATTCAATTAAATTAATCAAGATACATTTACTGAATTGCAGTTACTCTCTATATTTTTCTAACGTTCCCCTGTTGGTCACATTAGAATAGAATAGAATTCTTTATTGGCCAAGTGTGATTGGACACACAAGGAATTTGTCTTGGTGCATAAGCTCTCGGTGTACATTCATCAAGAATCATAAGATACAACAGTTAATGATAGTCATAGGGAACAAATAAGCAATTAATTCATATTAGGAAACAGTCTATATAAATCGTAAGGATACCAGCAACAAGGTTACAGTCATACAGTCATAAATGGGAGGAGATGGGTGGTGGGAACGATCAGAAGATTAATAGTAGTGCAGACTTGGTAAATAGTTTGATAGTGTTGAGGGAATTATTTGTTTAGCAAAGGATGGCATTCGAGAAAAAACTGTCCTTGTGTCTAGTTGTTCTGGAGTGCATTGCCCTATAGCGTCATTTGGAGAGTAGGAGTTGAAACAGTTTATGTCCAGGATGGGAGGGGTCTGTAAATATTTTCACAGCCCTCTTTTTGACTCGTGCAGTATACAGGTCCTCCATGGAAGGCATGTTGGTAGCCATTGTTTTTTCTGCAGTTCTAATTATCCTCTGAAGTCTGTGTCTGTCCTGTTGGGTTGCAGAACCAAACCAGACAGTTATAGAGGTGCAGATGACAGACTCAATAATTCTATAAATAAAGCTATAACTTGGTGTTATCTTGTGATTCTCTCGAGGGGACATATTTAAAAGTATGAAGGGTACCATTTTGTGCACCCCAGATTTAAAGAGTGGGAACATAATTTTAGACAAATGGGGACTTCTCATTAGAGGTGCAAGTACTCCAACTCTTAATTATAAACATTATTCATTGCTTAACCCTAATCTGTGAAACCGTGAGCATCCTAATTCAAACCAAGTTCAAAAAACACTAGAGAATTCCTAGAAGGTTGCTGTTCAGACAAATCGGCCATCAACAGGCACATAAATCTACATACCATTCAAAAGAGACAATCAAAAAACCCAAAGGGAACAAAAAGACCAGAACATCATCTCACTAGCAATCAACACCCATATGAGAAGAGATTTTATTTATTTATTTATTTTATTTTATTAAATTTCTATACCGCCCTTCTCCCGAGGACTCAAGGCGGTGAACAGCCACAAGATAAAACACATAAATACAAAAATTTAAAATAGATTAAAAACGAATTAAATAATTTGGCTGAATTTAAAATACTCCATAATTTAAAACAAATTAAAATTTATATTTAAAATTTATATTTAAAAGGGGAGAAGATTTAGGCCAGGCCAGCTTGATGAAATAAAAAAGTCTTAAGTGCGCGATGGAAGGTGCGCAGATCCGGGATCCTCCAAATCTCCAGGGGGAGCTCGTTCCAGATCGTAGGTGCCCCCACAGAGAAGGCTCTCCCCCTGGGGGCCGCCAGTCGACATTGTTTGACCGACGGCACCTGGAGGAGCCCCTCTCTATGGGGGCGTACTGGCCGGTGGGAGGCTATTGGTGGTAGCAGGCGGTCCCGTAGGTAACCAGGTCCTAAGCCATGATTAATACCAGGATTAAGACTAACAATCAAGAAGCAAACAATTTCAAGAAGCAAACAATCTTAATCAAGGAACTATCAATGCAGAAAATCAAATTGTAAACAACAGCCAAATCAAGGAACTGCCAAGGACACTCCCACCACTTCCCACTAATGGGAAGCTATTAGTATATACATATCAGTGGTGAAATCTAAATTTGTTTCCTACCGGTTCTGTGGGAGTGGCTTGGTGTGCGTGACTTGGTGTGGTCATGTGACTGGGTGGGCGTGGCTATGTAACCATGTGACTGGGGGATCAAAAGACTGAAACTCACTAACAATGTCCTGCTGGAGCAGGGTTTGACTAGATGACCTCCAGGTCCCTTCCAGCCCTGGATTATCCTCTGAAACTGAGTCTAGTGCCAGGTTTGTAGTCCTTCCTTCCTCTCCTTTTTTCCCTCCCTGCCTCCCTGGAGAACCGTTAGTAAAAAAAATGCTAAAAAAGTAAAAAAAAAAAGTTCTGACGATTGCGGGTCGCTCAGCTGATCGTCCAAACTTTTTTTAAAACATTTTTTACTACCGGTTCACTGAACCAGTAGCATTTTTTACTACCTGTTCGGGCGAACTGGACCGAACCGAACCAGTAGCATTTCACCCCTGATACATATAAGGCAGCGATAGCGAACCTTTTCGGCACTGAGTGCCCAAATTGGAACGCGCGTGCATGTGTGTGCACCGGAGTGCCAGAAAACTGAAGACCAGCTGGCTGGCATGAACATGCCTGTTTTTTGCCCGTTTTTTGGCTGTTTTCAGGCTGTTTTCAGGCCGTTTTCCAGGCCGTTTTCAAGCTGTTTTTTGGGCTGTTTTCAAGCTGTTTTCAGGCTGTTTTTTGGCCATTTTCCAAGCCATTTCCAAGCTGTTTTCAGGCTATTTTCCAGGCCATTTCCAGGCTGTTTTTAGTCCATTTCCTGGTTCTTTGGCACCCATGAAGACCAGCTTGCGATGGCACGCGTGCCCACAGAGAGGGCTCTGCGTGCCACCTCTGGCATACGTGCCATAGGTTTGCCATCACGGATATAAGGGAAAACCCCACTCCCTTCTAGCCCGGATGATGTTACCTAGTTTGGTAATGAAATGCCTACAAGAAAACCATCAAGCTCAGAGAGCACCAAGGATCTCATAACACTGTTGTGTTTGTAAGATTCCAAACCACATTGTGTTTGTAAAATTATGGCTCTTGGAATGCCAGGCATGAAAGAACAGGTCCACACATGAAGGTTCCATTTAACTAATTTATTGCTAAAAGCCTATGCCCAGTCTTCTAATTTTAAGTCAACATTTAATTTCCAATATCTAGCAATTATAATTCTACCCATTATAACCAAAATCCTCACCAATTCTCTTTCTCCAGTTGTTAATGTTGTTTCATTCAATATTAATAATAATATGGTTTCCAATTTCAATTTGACCCTCTTCTTAATTATTTCAAATATTTCATTTTCTAAAAAAGTTCAACCCCATTACATTTACACCACATATGAGCATATGTCCCGAGTTCCACTTTACATCTCCAACACATTTTATCCATTTTATTATCCATTTGAAAAAGTCTTATTGGGGTCAAATACCACTTCCAAATAACTTTATAATTATGTTCTTTAATCCTTATTGATAATGTCCTCATTATTCTGCTAACCCAATTCATATTCCAATTTTGATCAGAAATTTCAATACCCAGTTCTTTTACCCAATTCTCTTTCATTACCCTTTGTGAATTATTATCAAAGTTAATAATTTTATAAATTTTACTAACTAATCCCTTTGGCCCAATTTCATCTTTTATTATTTGAGATGTCAAATTTTCAAATTCCGTTTCCTTTCTACTCTCATCGTTCCTTTCTTTGCATTTCCTATTCCATTTATTCATTTGAATTCTTTCAAACCAATTAATGTTTAATTTTCCATAAATTTCCTCTTTCCTCATTTCATTTTCTATAAATTTCAACCATTCACTAATTGTTTCCACTTTCTCTTCTATTATAATCCTCTCTCTGTTACTATTTAATTTCATTGGGCAATTCTCTTTCAGTTTACCTAAATACAATGCGTCTGGTATTAATTTTTTTGCTACTCTGTCCCAATTTTTAGTCAAACTATTTAACCAATAATTACAAATTTTAACCTTACCTTTAAAATTTTCCAAAAACCATTTGTAACCAAACTTCTTTATTTCCTTCATTTCCAAATTACCCCAAAATTTAACATCTCCTTTTAAAATTTTTACTACTATTTTTATACTAAATGCTCTATAATAGTTTAATAATTTTGGAATTCCTAAACCACCTTGTTTTTGGTTCTGATACCACATTTTTTTAATCAGTCTTGGTTTTTTATCCCCATTACAAAATTTATCTAATTTTTTTTGATATACTTCAATGTCCTTCTCGGTTAAAAAAATTGGAAGCATCTCGAATAAAAAGTTAAATTTAGGAAGTAACATCATTTTACATAAAGCTACTCTACCAAACCAAGATAACTTGAGTTTTTTATATTTCCCAATTTTCTCTTCAACTTCTTTTGTTACTATGTCATAATTTAGTTTCTTTAAATTTTTAATTTTAAGTGAAAGTATAATACCTAAATATCTTAAATTATCCTTTATCCTAATTCCAAATTGATTTTGTAATTTTTCTAATTTATTTTCCCTATCAATTTCCATTAATAATTCTGATTTTGCCCAATTTACTTTCAAACCAGTCATATCTTCAAATTCTTCTAAATGTATTTGAACTGTTTTTATATCATTTGTAATATTGTTTAAAATGACAAGAGTATCATCTGCATATAAATTAACTTTGATGCCTTTATAACCTATTAATTCTGAATCCTCTTCAATCAAAGTTGTTAAAATTTCCATTGCTAATAAAAATAGGATCGGAGACAGAGGACAACCCTGTCTTGTCCCTGCTTCCAAATTTATATCTTGTGTAAATATACCATTTACCTTCACTCTTGCCGTACCCCTCTGGTACAATTTGGAAATAATATGAATAAATTTATTACCAAATCCTAATGCAGAAATCATTTCTTTTATAGTATCCCATTGTATAGAATCAAAAGCTTTAAAAATATCCAAGGCAAGAATACCTATCTTATCACCATTATTAGAAGAATGGTACAATGAAACATGGAAATTTGCATTAAATGATAAATTGACTTGTGATATTAAAATTAGAAGTGGTATATATAAAGAAAATGTTTTTTGGAACACTTGGCAACCATTTGTGGACTTTGCACTTGGGAGATTGGATAAATCGGCACCAGTACCTTATCAAAGAGATTTCTGGAAGAATTGAAGACTTCAAGTTCCTAAAATTTCCTTTCCGTTTGTATAGCACGTTGGGGGAAAAAAAATTTTTTTTCTTTCCTTACTATTGATTTTTTGTATTGATTTTTTTCCCCTTTTTGTTATTCTTTAACAATAAAAATATAATAATAATAATAAAAAATAATAAAAGCCTATGCCCAGGAATCTTCTCAACTAAAGCTCAGTATCTTGTTATAGTTAGATAAGGATAATGGCAATCAAGGAAGGTTGGACTTAATTTGTTTGTGGCTATGTAACAATTCTAGGCTGATTCTTCTTTGTACTCCTCCTACCCCTGGCTCTGCCAGTCCTCCTCCTACAAGTATTAGTCTTGGTGTTAATTTTTGCTCTGCTTGATTGCTGGTCAGGAGATGTTTTGCTCTTTTTATTTCCTTTTTAGCTTTTTGATCATCTCTTTTGAATGGCGTGTACATGTTGTTTATCTCTGTGTGTCTGTTGATGGCTGATTTGTCCGACTGCCGGGCTTCCGGGAATCCTCTAGCATTTTTGTATTTGGCTTGGTCTTGGATGCTCACAGTTTCCCAGTTAAAACTATGGCAAAGCCTGCCCATATATATAACAATGGTATTTAGACTTATATACCACTTCATAGTGCTTTATAGTGCTCTCTAAGCAGTTTACAGAGTCAGCCTATGGCCCCCAACAATCTGGATCCTCATTTTACCGACCTCGGAAGGAAGAAAGGCTGAGTCAACCTTGAGCCAGTGGGGATTGAACTACTGGCTGTGGACAAAATTTGCCAGCTATACTGCATTCTAACCACTGCGTCACCACAGTTCTTTGCGCATATATTGTGCAGTTAAGGGGTTTTTCCATCATGTCACGTAAGATGTGTGTGTTGGGGGAGAGAGGCCCAAAAGAGAAAGCTGATGATTGGTTGCACAGGTAGACTGTTTAGAGCTTCAAACACTCCATTGAGGCTGCCATATTGATTATTTTGACTGTATCCTGCAGATGCCCGGCAGTCATCTCTAAGAAGACATCTCTAACGACAGACTTGAACATTGGGCCCTATCTAACAAAATGGAATTCAATGGTGAAAAATGGAAGGTTCTACATTTAGGCAAGAAAAACAAAATGCACAGGTACAGTCTAGGTGGTACCTGGCTCAATAGTAGTAACTGTGAGAGGGATCTTGGAGTCCTAGTGGACAACCATTTAAATACCACGTTTCCCTGAAAATAAGAAATCCCCTGATAATAAGCCCAATTGGGCTTTTGAGCACATGCGCTAAAATAAGCCTCCCCCAGAAAATAAGCCCTCCCCGAAAATTTTTCAATGCAGAGTTGATAATCAGGTAAGATGGCAAGAGGAGCCCCATCTTGCTCCACGTGCCCCAAAATAATAAGACCTCCCTGAAAATAAGGCCAAGCGCTTATTTTGGGGTTCAAAAAAAATACAAGACAGGGTCTCTTATTTTCAGGGAAACACAGAATGAGCCAGCAGTGTGCAGCAGCTGCCAAAAAAGCCAACACAGTTCTAGGCTGCATAAACAGAGGGATAGAATCAAGATCACGTGAAGTGTTAATACCACTTTATAATGCCTTGGTAAGGTCACACTTGGAATACTGCATCCAGTTTTGGTCGCCACGATGTAAAAAAGATGTGGAGACTCTAGAAAGAGTGCAGAGAAGAGCAACCAAGATGATTAGGGGATTGGAGGCTAAAACATATGAAGAATGGTTGCAGGAACTGGGTATGTCTAGTTTAGTGAAAAGAAGGACTAGGGGAGACATGATAGCAGTCTTCCAATACTTGAGGGGCTGCCACAGAGAGGAGGGAGTCAAGCTATTCTCCAAAGCACCTGACGGTAGATCAAAAAGCAATGGGTGGAAACTAATCAGGGAGAGAAGCAACTTAGAACTAAGGAGAAATTTCCTGACAGTGAGAACAATTAATCAGTGGAACAACTTGCCTCCAGAAGTTGTCAATGCTCCAACAAGGGAAGTTTTTAAGATGTTGAATAACCATTTGTCTGAAGTGGTGTAGGGTTTTCTGCCTAAGCAGGGGGTTGGACTAGAAGACCTCCAAGGTCCCTCCCAACTCTGTTATTCTAAATTCCACGTAGGAAGTCTATTGTGTGTCACCTCTTGAAGGAACAGATACCTAAATAAAAATATCTCTTCCTTTCTCCTCTTCGCTCAGAGAAATCATGTTAAGTTTTGCCTTTATCTGACTAAGTATGTATGGTGGTGAAACAGATCTGGCAAAACTGAAAAACAGAAAAAGAGTCAAACGCACTAGCAGTTTCCTTCTAAGAGTCTGTCAACCTGCTTTCAGACTTCAGAAGGTGCACATCTTTGTTAAGGTGCTGTGTGAACGATGTCGGTGATCGCAGTTGTCAACTTCCAACATTTCCATGGGGTTCTTTTTTCTTCTTCTTCTTGTCATTCAATGGGAGAGAGGATCAACATTTGGGGAAAGTGTGTGTGTCTTGAAAAGGAATCAATTCCAGATGGATTGGCTTCGGAAAAGAAAGGGGGAGGGATTAGGGAGGAAATTGATGTGTGTGTCACAGAAGGGTGTGTGTGTGTGTGTGGGTTTGTGGGTCTGCATATGTGAAATCAGATAGATGAGAACGGAAGCAGGGCTATTAATGATCTATTTCACTAAAAGACTCTCAAATGATACGGTCAAACAAGAACCTTCTCCAATCTGGCTTCCAAGTGCCCTGTGGAGGATAGGAGATGTGGTCCAACATAATACATCGAAGAAGATAAGCATATATGAACCCTACTCTACACAGTTTTATCTCCCTTCTCCCCCCCCCCCCAATTCTGGCATAATGTGGCCAAACCACGATGTTGAGACTCTAGAAAAAGTGCAGAGAAGAGCAACCAGGATGATTGGGGGAATGGAAACTAAAACATATGAAGAATGGTTTCAGGAACTGGGCCCGGCTAGTCTAGTGAAGAGAAGGACCAGGGGAGACATGATAGCAGTGTTCCAATACTTGAGGGGCTGCCACAGAGAGGAGGGGGTCAAGCTATTTTCCAAAGCACCCAAAGGCCAGACAAGGCATAATGGATGGAAACTGATCAAGGAGAGATTCAACCTGGAAATAAGGAGGAATTTTCTGACGGTGAGAACAATCAACCAATGGAGTTGCCTTCAGAAGTTGTGGGAGCTCCATCACTGGAAGCTTTCAAGAAGAGACTGGACAGCCATTTGTCAGAAATGGGATAGGGTCTCCTGCTTGGATTGGGGGTTGGACTAGATGACCTATAAGGTCCCTTCCAACTTAATCTGTTAAATCTGTTAAACCACATATTTTATTTCACCGTCAGTGCCCAAAATGGAGAAGAGAGATGCATCAAACTCCTTCTTCTTACCCCTCACAAATCTAGTAATTTTTTAAAAGTCTGGAGAAAGTACAAGAGGCAAAGATGGACGGGGTTTGCGAGAGAGGGGGAAGAAAGCTGCTGACACATGTTTGATATACACTTTTGACAGAGATTTTCCTTTATTATGTTTAATTGAAAAGTGTTAAAAGTCCTCCGACATGAATATTTAGTGGAGGCTTTCTGGTGATGTGCCAGAATTATGAGGGTCTCTGATTTTGTAGCAGTTCGCAGCACGCAGCCCTGTCAAAGCGAGAGTGACAGTGGGGAGGCTATTAATTGAAATAGCTTCATTAATTAGTAATTAACAGTGGGGTAATGACTATGTCACCCATCGTATTTCAATGAATGCCCTTCATGTGTTATGGGGCCTTTAATTACAGAATATGCATTTTAATTAAAAGGCAAACTTTGGCCCTTTGGCCTTTTAGACTACAAAAGAGGGATCTAACTTTCAGGAACAAAAGCCAAAATAAGAGGAAGGGTGGAGGAAAGGTTGTGGACTATAAAAGAAGAACGAAAGCAGTTACGGCGTGAGACGCCGCCAGCTATGATCGCGCAAACATAGAGACAGGAGGTTGCAAGGATGTTTGCTTAGTTTTGTGCTAGAGTGGGGTTTATTTTAATCAGAGTTTGTTGACCCATAGCAGCTGGGTTCAGGCGTAATGCCAAGCCATAAATTATGGTTTACAAATGTCGGTCGAGATTCTCAGCCATCCAGGTCATGATTGTCCCAAAGGTGCTTTTTCAAAAGGCAGCTGGACTTCTTTTGTTTTTCTTTGAAGACTTTTCGCTTCTCATCGGTTCTGAAGAAGCTTCTTGGATGAGAAGAAGCAAAACATCTTCAAGGAAAAACAAAGCCGAGTTGCCTTTTGAAAAAGTACCTTTGGGATATGGTTTACAAACCATAATGAGTAGTAGGTTCATCCATCAGGCTTAGCCTGAATCACAGGAACGACATACTTACTACTGTATCAAGGTTCATGTATTCTGCATTCCTCGTCTTGTTTATTTATGATTAGATTTTTATCCCACCTTTATTACTCTATCCCACCTTTATTACTCTATTGAGCCTTGGTAGTACAGTGGTTTAGAGCACCCTGTTATTAAGACCAGCTGCCTGCAATTACTGCAGGTTTGAATCTCGCCAGGCTCAAGGTTGACTCAGCCTTCCATCCTTTCTAAGGTAGGTTAAATGAGGACCCAGTTTGTGGGGGCAATAAGCTGACTTTGTATAAATATACAAAAGTATGAAGGCTATTGCTTAATGCATTGTAAGCCGCCCTGAGTCTCCGGAGAAGGGCGGCATATAAATCAAATAAAAAAAAAATAAAAAAAAATAAGTAACTGGTCTGAAATGGTATAAGACTTCCTGCTTGAGCAGGGGGTTGGACTAGAAGACCTGCAAGGTCCTTTTCAGCTCTGTTAGTCTGTATTCTGTAAATGAATCATAAAGGTAAAGGTTCCCCTCGCTCTTGTGTGCTAGCTCTAGGGGGCGGTGCTCATCTCCGTTTCAAAGCCGAAGAGTCAGCGCTGTCCGAAGACGTCTCCGTGGTCATGTGGCCGGCATGACTAAACGCCAAAGGCGCATGAAACGCCAATGGAACCTTCCCACCAAAGATGGTCCCTATTTTTCTACTTGCATTTTTTCCCAATGCACTTTATTAAGCTTTTATTCCATTAAAAACATAAAAAAATATTACACTCAACAACAGCTGTTTGTGGTGTTTTTCTTGTGATGATAATTCGTGCATTATTTACAAAAGTTAAATTGTGCATATTTACATTCTTATTTTATCTATTGCTTATACTTAATAACTATCTATCTTTAATCTATCTGCGTTCTATCCAGTTATACCACTGTTCCTGCACATTGTAAAATATCGATGCCTCTTTATCTTTTAGACTCAGCGTTAATTTGTCCATTTCTGCGCAATTTGTGACCTTTTGTATGACCAGTTTCTCTGCGGGTGTGCATGGCTGTTTCCAACATTGAGCGTAGGCAATCTTGGCAGCGGTTAATATGTGTAGTACTAGATATTTTGTGCCCTTCACATTTTTTTTTTTGAAGATTCCCCAATAGGAAGAGTTCTGGTTCTAAGTCTAATTGTTCGTTAGTAATTTCCTGTAGCCAATCTTTAATTTTTAACCAATATTTTCGAGCCTCAGGACAGGACCACCACATATGGTAGTATGTTCCCTCTTTCTTTTTACATTTCCAACATATGGGGCTCATTTTAGGGTACATTTTTGCTAATCTCGAAGTGCCACCTCTACTTGCATTTTTTACGTGCTTTCGAACTGCTAGATTGGCACAAGCTGGGACAAGTAACGGGAACTCACCCTGTTACGTGGCGCTAGGGATTCGAACCTTTCGATCGACAAGCTCAGTGTCTTAGCCACTGAGCTACCGCATCCTATAAATGAATCATACCTCACATTAAATCAGATCCTGTTCCTACTAACCTGTCAACTGCCCCATTGGCCTATACAGCAACAGAAACTCCTGGGATATTATTTTACTAAAAGTATAACTTTATTGATAATTCCTCATAGGCACAGAAGAAGAAAAGCCAGTTCTGATGTTTTCACATGAAAAATAGCATAGATAAAAAACCCCTTTTTCTCCCCTGGGCTACCCAGTGTACCCACCGACCCACTTAACATTTTCTAGTGTGGAGGAAAGCAAAGTTTTACACCTGGGCAGTAAAAACCAAAGGTAGAAGTACAGATTAGGTGAAACCTGGCTCCAAAACGGTAACTGTGAGAGGGACCTTGGAGTCTTAGTAGACAATCACTTAAATATGAGCCAGCTGTGTGCGGCAGCCCCCCAAAAAGCTAATACAACCCTTAGTTGCATAAAGAGAGGCATAGAATCAAAATCACGTGAAATATTACTACCATTTTATAAAACCTTGGTAAGACATCACCCTGCCAACAAAAGTGCATATAGTCAAGGCGATGGTGTTCCCAGTTGCAATAGATGGCTGTGAAAGTTGGACCATAAAAAAGGCTGAGCGCCAAAGAATTGAGGCCTTTGAACTCTGGTGCTGGAGAAGACTCCTGCGAGTCCCTTGGACTGCAAGGCGATCCAACCGGTCAGTCCTAGAGGAGATCAACCCTGACTGCTCTTTAGAAGGCCAGATCCTGAAGATGAAACTCAAATACTTGGGCCACCTAATGAGAAGGAAGGACTCACTGGAGAAGAGCCTAATGCTGGGAAAGATTGAGAGCAAAAGAAGAAGGGGATGACGGAGAACGAGGTGGCTGGATGGAGTCACTGAAGCAGTCGGTCGTGAGCTTAAATGGACTCCGGAAGATGGTAGAGGTACAGGAAGGCCTGGAGGAACATTTTCCATGGGGTCGCGATGGGTCGGACATGACTTTGCAACTAACAACAACAACAAAGAACACACCTGGAATACTGCATCGAGTTTTGGTCACCACATTACAAAAAAGATGTTGAGACTTTGGAAAAAGTGCAAAGAAGAGCAACTAAAATGATTAAAGGACTGGAGATTAAACCATATGAAAAATGATTGGAGGATTTGGGTATGGCTAGTCTAGAGAAAAGAAGGACTGGGGGGCAGGCGGGGGGGGACACGGTAGCAGTATTCCAATATTTGAGGGGCTGCCACAAAGAAGAGGGGGTCAATTCATTTTCCAATGCACCAGAAGGCAAGACAAGAAACAATGGATGGAAACTAATCAAGGAGAGAAGCAACCTGAAATGTAGGAGAAATTTTCTAACAGTGAGGACAATGAACCAGTGGAACAGAAGTTGCCTTCAGACATTGTGGGTGCTTCATCAGTGGGGGTTTTTAAGAAGAGACTGGACAGTCACTTGTCTGGAATGGTATAGGGTCTCCTGCTTGAGCAGGAGGTTGGAGTAGAAGTTCTCCAAGATCCCTTCTAGCTCTATTCTGATTCCGGTTCTGAAGATACCCCTCCCCTTTCCATAACACCAAATATTGTAATCTCCCTCTATGATACCACGAATCGAGAACTTCCTTAATCTCAAAATGCAACCTAGAAATGAGGAGGAACTTTCTGATAATGAGAGCAATCAACCAATGGAACAGAAGTTGCCTTTGGAAGTTGTGGGAGCTTCATCACTTGAGACTTACAAGAAAAGATTGGATTGCCATTTGTCAGAAATGGTGTAGGGCAGTGATGGCTAACCTTTTTGCCATCATGTGCCAGGACCGGGGGGGGGGGTGTTGCGCATGCATGTGCCCACACCCATAATTCTATGCGTCCTGCCCCTGTGCATGTGCATGCAACCCCCCCACGCTCTCCCTGCTCCTGGCACGCGATGGCATAGTAGGCCCGTTTTTTGCTCTCCCCAGCTTCCAGAGCCTTACTAGGAGTCTGGGGACGGTGAAAACGACCTTCCTCAGCCCCCTGGAGACCCCCCAGAGGTCCCACCAGAAGTTGGCAAACGGGCGGTTTCTGGCCTCTGGAGGGCCTCCGGCAGGTTGGAGAAGGCCGTTTTTGCCCTTCCCAGATTCCTAGAAAGACTCTGGAGGCTGAGGAGAGAGAAAAATGGGCCTTCCCCACCACCCCACAAGGTCCTCCGGAGGCAGGAAACAGCTGTTTCTCTACTTCTGGTGAGCCTAGAAGGCCCGAAAATCAGCTGGCCGGCGCACACATGTGTACCAGAGCTGACCTCGCGTGCCCACCGATATGGCTACCATAGGTTCGCCATCATGGGTGTAGGGATGGGGGGTTGGACTAGATGACCTATAAGGTCCCTTCCAACTCTGTTAATCTGTTAATCTGCTTCTTTCCCTCTACTATAAGAGGAAAGCCAGGTGATTTAGTGGCCGGCCTCAATGAAGAACTATGGAAAGATTTAAAACAAACTGCAATGAAACGCTGGATTGAATGCGCCTGAGCATAAAACTTTACTGTAAACGAAACATACCTCACGTTAAATTAGATCTCGTTCCTTCTAATCTTTGGCAGTGTGGCCCATGGCGTTCTCTTTATCATTCACATGAGAGCCTGGGTTTAAAAAAAAAAGAGAGAGAGAGATTGTACCCACCTGCGTTTTCCTTTTCTAGGGAAAGGGAAGGGAACAGCATTTCGTTTAAAGTTCAACTTTGCCTGCCGAAGCTGTGGGAGGGAGGAAAATGAATCAGGGCCCCGCAATTCATGCTAATAATATTAAGTAATTTAAGCCGACAGGCAGTATTTTACATTATATTTCCTTGGCATTTTTAACCGGGCAGCGGTAGGTGTTTCCTCCTATAAAAGAGTCGTTCAGATGCAAGGAGTGATATTTATTGCAAAAAGAAAAGAAAAAAAGAAAAGAAAAGAAAAAAGCTGGAGTAGCACAATTTGCCTTGGACAAGATAATTTCCTGTGCTGGTATTGTTGTTCCCAAAAATGGGTCTTAGCCTGGGGCCGAAGCCAATAAGTTCACAAGACACGAGGAATGGCTTTTAGCTTCTTTTATTGTATTCCAGCAAAAGGGTCCTGGCTTCAAAGGAGCAGAGACCCTGAGCAATGATATTTAATTACTTTTATACAGTTCAAAGCAAGAATAGAATAGAATAGAATAGAATGGAATAGAATGGAACGGAACGGAACGGAACGGAACAGAATGGAATGGAAGTCTTCTAGTCCAACCCCGTTTAGGCAGGAAACCCTACACTACTTCAGACAAATGATTATCCAACATCTTCTTAAAAACTTCCAGTGTTTGGAGCATTTACAGCTTCTCGAGGCAAGTTGTTCCACTGATTCATTATTCTGTCAGGAAATTTTTCCTTAGTTCTCGGTTGCTTCTCTCCTTGAAAAAATATATATATAAGAAAATAAGGAAATAGCATGGTTAAAAATTCCCACTATATATTCTTTGTCTTGTACATCTTGTACATCAAGTAGACAGACCACATGAGGCATCCCTACCTGGCCAGGTACACAATTGCACAATCCTACAATCATTTATTTATTAATTAATTTCTTTCTGCTGTACCAGGCATGTAGCACACATGCATGTCTCTGTATCATTGTTTCCTGAAATGTCTCTACTTTTTCCAAGATGATTCCCTCCTAATTCCAGGGCTAATCCATCAGTATGAGTTCTGCACATGACAGCCAACACAGGGGGAAAGGGATGTTATTGGTGAGTTGATAGCACTTATTGTTTAGCTGTGAAAGTTGGACCATAAGAAAGGCTGAGCGCCAAAGAATTGAGGCCTTTGAACTCTGGTGCTGGAGAAGACTCCTGCGAGTCCCTTGAACTGCAAGGCGATCAAACCGGTCAGTCCTAGAGGAGATCAACCCTGACTGCTCTTTAGAAGGCCAGATCCTGAAGAGGAAACTCAAATACTTTTGCCACCTAATGAGAAGGAAGGACTCACTGGAGAAGAGCCTAATGCTGGGAACAATTGAGGGCAAAAGAAGAAGGGGACGACAGAGAATGAGGTGGCTGGATGGAGTCACTGAAGCAGTCGGCATGAGTTTAAATGAACTCCAGAGGATAGTACAGGAAGGCCTGGAGGAACGTTGTCCATGGGGTCGCAACGGGTCGGACATGACTTCACAACTAACAACAACAACAAAAGCATTTAGACTTATGTACTGCTTCATAAGGGACGTGGTGACTCAGTGGCTAAGATGCTGAGCTTGTTGATCGAAAGGTCGGCAGTTCAGCAGTTCTAATCCCTAGTGCCATGTAATAGAGTTAGCTCCCGTTACTTGTCCCAGCTTCTGCTAACCTAGCAGTTCGAAAGCACGTAAAAAATGCAAGTAGAAAAATAGGGACCATTTTTGGTGGGAAGGGAACAGCGTTCTGTGCGCCTTTAGCGTTTAGTCATGCTGGCCACATGACCACGGAGACGTCTTCAGACAGCGCTGGCTCTTCGGCTTTGAAATGGAGATGAGCACTGCCCCCTAGAGTCAGGAACAACTAACATGCATGTGCGGGGGAACCTTTACCTTTACCGCTTCACAGCCCTCTCTAAGAGGTTTACAGAATCAGAGTATTGTCCCCAACAATCTGGATCCTCACTTTACTGACCTCGGAAAGTTGGAAATCTGAATCAACCTTGACCATTCAAAGTTACAATGGCGCTGAAAGTCGAGGACTATCTGTAGTGTAGAACTACTACTGTTGTGGATCCTATTCTTGCCCCGATCAGTTGGAGAGTTATTGCCATTTGTGGAGATCCCGGATATGAGATTGTTCTGCAAATCCTTATAGAGCTTATTTCTCTGTAGTGCAAAGGCTAAGAAACTGTCAACAGTGTTGGGAAACCGCCGGCCAGGCTGGAAGGAGGAGTCAAGCAAGGGCCTAGCTTAGAGTCCTTGCACAGCCACAAGCAGCAGAATCTTGACCTTCTCCAAAATCCATGAAGCCTTATTTGGTGTCATCCGCAGGGGAAGGCAAGCATCTGGGGAGAATTTTTGTAGCATCAGTGGTAGACAATAAAGTTATTGACTTTTGCTGTTCACAAGTGGCTCTGAATGCTTGCTCCTAACAGACAGGGTGGCCAAGTGACAGATACCTAGGTGGTTGGGTGGTGTCCAGTCAGGCTGAATGGTCATTGCCTTGGAAGGATGAACTGGTTGGCAGATGGATATGAGTCTTCGAAGCATGATCCACAGAGATCATGTCTCCAGTTCCTTTACATGTAGAATTGTTTTATATCTACATACTTCAAGGGGAACTAAGGATCGGAAAATAAATCACCCAGCTAATCATAATTTTCCTTTCCTTTCCTTTCCTTTCCTTTCCTTTCCTTTCCTTTCCTTTCCTTTCCTTTTCCTTTCCTTTCCTTTCCTTTCCTTTCCTTCCTTTCCTTTCCATTCCACTTTCCTTTCCTTTCCTTTCCTTCTTTTCCTTTCCACTTTCCTTTCCTTTCCTTTCCTTTCCTTTTCCTTTCCTTTCCTTCTTTCCTTTCCACCCTTTCCTTTCCTTTCCTTTCCTTTCCTTTCCACTTTCCTTTCCTTTCTTTCTTCTCCCTTTCCTTTCTCCTTTCCTTTCCTTTCCTTTCCATTCCCCTTTCCTTTCCCCCTTTCCTTTCCTTTCCTTCTTTCCTTTCCTTTCTCCTTTCCTTTCTTTCCTTTCCTTTCCTTTCCTCTTCATTTTCTTTCCTTTCCTTTTCCTTTTCCTTTCCTTTCCACTTTCCCTTTCCTTTTCCTTTCCTTTCCTCCTTCCTTTCCCTTTTCCTTTCCTTTCCTTTCCTTTCCTTTCCTTTTCCTTTCCTTTTCCTTTCCTTTCTCCCTGTCCTATCCTGTCTTTCCCTTCCTTTTTTTCTAAATTTGTTTATTTTTTTTTTTTTTCACTTTCCCCGATCCATTTCATGTCATTTTTGTTTGTCTATTTTGTTTCTCCAGAAGACAGCTGGTCACTATATTTTTATAAAGTATTAATACGCTACCAGTGATATTTATGTATCCAGATTGTGTTTTTTTTAAATTTTTACCTTTAGATGTTCAACAGCATGAATGCTCTTATTTTTTATTTAAAACTAATTTGGAGTTTTCCCTCTCCAAGGGGCTTATAATCACCACAAAGAGCCGGAGGCATGAAATGATTGACAGCAAAACGTAGCAGCTTCTGAAAAGTAAATTGGCTATTGACAGAGCAATATAAAAGGAAAATGCTAAATAATTATTATTTATGAGCTATTAGGGGAAATGTTATTAGCATCTGTTTCCCACATGGGCAAAAACACCTGTCAGACATCAGGAAACTATAAAACAACGCACAGTTAATACTTACTTTGTTTTCAAAAAGCCATTAAAATTGAATGTCAGCGAAAACTTAGGAAAACATTTGTCTTCAAACAACTTTTAATCTTGAGCTTCAAAACAAAGCGACCTACCACATTTTTTCCCAAAACTTTTGGGAGCATAAAGGGAAAACGTTTGATGGCACATCCTAGCCCACAACAAACTGCCAAGTGGAGAACAGCCCACACCCTCCCTCGAATTTCATAACAGACAGAATGGGCAAGGTCAGACGCTGGAAGGATCTGTTGTTATAAACAAAACATAACAAATAGTAACGTATTAATCATGCAAACATGTAAATAGATTAGAAACCTTGTCTTCCCGGTATCGCTAAAATTGTTGCTATCTGTGGAATACCCGGGAACCGCGAGATGGGTGGGCTATAAATTTAATACATGATGATGATGATGATGATGATGATGATGATGATGATGATGATGATAATAATAATAATAATAATAATAATAATAATAATAATAATAATAATAAAATATCCATAGAACATAGAATAAAAAAGTTGGAAGGGACCTTGGAGGTCTTCTAGTCCAACCTCCTGCTTAGACAGGAAACCCTACACCATTTCAGACAAATGATTATCCAATCCCTTATTAAAAACTTCCAGTGTTGGAGAATTCACAATTTCTGGAGGCAAGTTGTTCCACTGGTTAATTGTTCTCATTGTCAGGAAATTTCTCCTTAGTTCTAGGTGGCTTCTCTCCTTGATTAGTTTCCACCCTTTGCTTCTTGATCTGCCCTCAGGTGCTTTGAAGAATAGTTTGACTCCTTTTTCTTTGGGGCAGCCCCTCAGATATTGGAAGACTGCTATCATGTCTCCCCTAGTCCTTCTCTTCATTAAACTAGACGTACTCATTTCCAGCAACTGTTCTTTGTATGTTTTAGCCTCCAGTCCCCTAATCCTCTTTGTTGCTCTTCTCTGCACTCTTTCTAGAGTCTCCACATCTTTTTTTCATCGTGGTGACCAAAAGTGGATGCAGTATTTCAAGTGTGGCCTTACCAAGGCAGTATATAGTGGTATTAACACTTCACGTGAACATCCATTGTTGCCATCCATTGTTTCTTGTCTTGACTTTTGGTGCTTTGAAAAATAGTTTGACTCCCTCGTTTTTGTAGAAGCCCCTCAAATATTGGAACACTGCTGTCATGTCTCCCCTAGTCCTTCTTTTTATTAGACTAGACATGCCCAATTCCTGCAACTGTTCTTCATATGCTTTAGCTTAGCCTCTAGCCCAGGGGTCTGCAATCTTATATACTCAAAGAGGCATTTGGACCCGTTTCCCACAGAAAAGAAAACACCGGGAGCCACAAAACCTGGGTGGGCGTGGCTAACTCGATGTCACTCACTTCCACCAGTCACATGACACCCCCCCAGCCACGCCTACCCAGCCGGTCATTAGGGCAGAGAACCAGTTGTTGAAAAACACCAGGAACCACAAAATCCTTTTGACATCTCTCTCTCTCCCCTACCTCCCTCTCCCCTCTCCCTCTCTCTCTGTATCTCTCTGTCTCTGCCATCGCCCTTACCTTCTCAGGCCAGGCGAGGAGTGACTGGGAGGGGAGGGCAAGGGGCTGGGCCAGCCAGTGGTGGGATCACCTGACAGGGAGCCACAGCAGAGGGCCCAAAGAGCCACTTGCGGCTCCGGAGCCCCAGGTTGCTGACCCCTGCTCTAGCCCTAATCATTCTTGTTGCTCTTCTTTGCACTCTTTCCTTCTGCAACCATCAATTGCCAAGTGTCCAAATTTTGATCATATGAACAATTGGGTATGGTGCAACGGTTGTAAATGTGAAAAATAGTCACAAGTCATTTTTTTCAGGATAACAAAATAACAGTTTTGGAAGGGACTTTAGAGGTCTTCTAGTCCAACCCTGCTCAAACAGGAGACCTTATATCACTTCAGATGAATGGTTGTCCAATCTCTCAAAAACCTCCAGCGATGGAGTATTCACAACTTCTGGAGGCAAGTTGTTCCACTAATAAATTTATCTGACTGTCAGGAAATTTCTCCTTAGTTCTAGGTTGCTTCTCTCCTTGATTAGTTTCCATCTGTTACTTCTTGTTCAGTGCCATTCTGACTTTGAATGGCCATTAAATGAGTGGTTGTAAGTCGAGGACTACCTCTATCTTTTGGAGAATCTGTCGTAACTTTGAAGATTGTTACGTGACCGTCCGTAAGTCAAGGACTAGATGCACTTTCAAGGGAAAGGGCCATGTACAGAAAAGTAAATTAAAGTTTGTTTGTACTTATATGGATCGCTTCAGCCTCTTAGGATCAATTATCAACACTAAAGGAAACAGCAGTCAAAAAGATACCATAGAGTAGCACTGGATAGAGCAGCCATGAAGGCCTTTGAAAAGATATTCAGATTTTGTGATGTCTCTATGCCTACAAAGATCAGAGCTGGGCAAGCCACTGTCTTCTCCGTGACACTCTTGGAAGCCAAAGTTGGACTTTGAAGAAACAGGAAGATGATTTTATCCTTTGTCACAATTAGTTGAAGAAATCTCAGCCACAACATCACACACTCAGACAAACCATGGTTTATTAACCACCTCAGTTGGGTCTCCAATCATAACAAGCAAATTTCATTCTGGTTTTAGTCCAATCCATCCAATTTTTATTTTTTTTTATTTAAAAAGAAAAGTTTAGAGACCCCTTTTAAAAGAAAACGAAGATAGATCATCTTTGCTCATTAATGAGCTTATGATACAGGTACTCCTCGATTTACGACCACAATCGAGCCCAAAATTTCTGTTGTTAAGTGAGACGGTTATTAAATGAATTTTGCCTCATCTTTTCTTGCCACAGTTGGTAAGTGAATCACTGCGGTTGTTCAGTTAGTTAGTACCACGGTTGTGAAGTGAATCTGGCTTCACCCCATTGGCTTTGCTTGCCAGAAGGTCGCAAAAGGGGATCACGTGACCCTGGGACATGGCAATCGTCATAAATATGAGTCAGTGGCCAAGCGTCTGAATTTTGATCACATGACCATGGGGATGCTGCAAAGGTTGTTAACAGTGGTGAAATCCAATTTTTTTTACTACTGGTTCTGTGGGCGTGGCTTGGTGGGGGTGGTGTGGCTTGGTGGGCGTGGCTTGGTGGGCATGGCAGGGGAAGGATACTGCAAAATCTCCATTCCCATCCCACTCTAGGGGGAAGGATACTGCAAAATCCCCATTCCCTCCCCACTCCTGGGGGAAGGATATTGCAAAATCTCCATTCCCACCCCACTCTGGGGCCAGCCAGAGGTGGTATTTGCCGGTTCTCCGAACTGTTCAAAATTTCTGCTACCGGTTTTCCAGAACCTGTCAGAACCTGCTGGATTTCACCCCTGGGTTGTAAGTGTAAAGAAAAAAAACAGCCATAAGTCACTTTTTTCAGTGCGGTGGCATCTTCGAACGGTCACTAAATGAACCGTTGTAAGTCGAGGACTACCTGGTATTTCTGGTCCTAAACTGTGACCAGTATTTAGAGATCGATCTCGCCTCTCGCTGAGGCTGCAACATATGCCGCTGGCAATATCCTTCCCCCAGCAAACACCTATGTCACATCACTAAATATTTTAGCAAATGAAGATTTTTCTTTCCTCCCGCCTCCGTATGAGGCCAGATGTCCACGCTGGCATAGCGCTTAAGGCGTTTGACTGATAAAAAGCCAAGGACTTTGGGTAAACGGGGATTTTCAAAACATATCCCGAGGCAAGAGTGCAAAATTAAAAACATCCCGGACTCTTTTGTATGGAGATTTGCATACGCCGAAGTTTTTCAAGGCAATGCCCATCTGTCACTGAGCATTCTTCAATTCTACCCAGCGTTGATCAATACTGTCTGCCGTGGATCCCCGTTTTCAGTGGGCAGGAGGAGCCCCGGAATATAATCGTTTCAGTTGGGAAATCTGCACTTTTTTTTAAGCCTTGAAAGGAAAGCTCTGATGTTCTTGGGAAAGGGCTGTTAAATATTGATGAGGTTGGAGGGCATGCTAAAATTCGGGAAGGACAACGCGCTCCTAGGAAACATGGCTTAGCAACCAGCTGCCTGACAAGAAGGAATCCAGAAGAGCGTGTGGGGGTTGTGGGCTGGGGCAGGCAACCAGGGAAGAAAATTCTGGGGGTGTCTGCTGGGCACCAGGTGTCTAGAAAATCTAGGGAAGGCCTTCTGGGGTGTGGGTGCGTCTAGAAAGCCTTCCCTCGATTTTCTAGATTCCTGGTGCCCAGGGTTTAGAAATTCTGGGGATTTAGAAAATCTAAAGATTTTCTTCAGGGAAGAAAATTTTATGGTGTTTGCAGCAGTGGTGGGTTTCAAAAATGTTTACTACCGGTTCTGTGGGTGTGGCTTGGTGGGCGTGACATGGCATGGCTTGGTAGGCGTGGCTTGGTGGGTGTGACAGGGGAAGGATACTGTAAAATCTCCATTCCCACCCCACTCCAGGGGAAGGATACTGTAAAATCTCCATTCCCTCCCAACTCTAGGGGAAGGTTACTGCAAAATCCCCATTTCCTCCCAATCAACTGGGACTTGGGAGGCAGAGTGTCAAGTTTCCGGCAATACTGGGATGCAGTTAGGACTGATCCCACGTAGATTTACGTTCCCCTCTGACCCTGTCTCTCCCCTCCTCTCTGGCCATGTCATAAATCACATTCTCCAATTAACCACTTTGGCTGGCTGTGAAACCTAACACCCTCCTTCTGATTGCGGTCAGGAAGAATGTATGGAATTCACTTCAGTTCTCCCTCCCTCCTGCTCATGGCAACTTGAAAGCTTTGCAAGTTGACACAGAGAATAGATGGGGGCGGGGCCAGTCAGAATTTTTACTAAGTTCTCCGAACTACTCAAACTTTCCACTACTGGTTCTCCAGAACTGGTCAGAACCTGCTGAAACCCACCTCTGGTTTGCAGGGTACCAGGAATCTAGAAAGTCTAGGGAAGGGGGGTTTTTTTGTGTGTGTGTGGGGTGCCTAGAAAACTGAGGATCTAGAAATTTTAGGGTATCCAGATAATTTAGAGCAGATTTTCTGGGGGGTATCTAGAGAATGGGGTTCTAGAAATTCTGGCGGTCTAGAAAATCTAGGCAAAATTTTCAGGGAAGAAACTTCTGGACTGTCTCCAGGGCATCAGGCATCTAGAAATTCTAGATAAGATTTTCTGAGGTCTGTGTAGAACAGCTGAGGGTTTAGAAATGCTGGGAGCCTAGAAAAATCTAAAAAAAAATTTTAAGGGAAGAAAATTTTACAGTGTCTGCAGAGCACCAGGAGTCTAGAAAATCCAAGGACGTTTTTCCAGGGGTGGTCTAGAAAATCTGAGGGTCTAGACATTCCACGGTGTCTAGAAAATCTAGCAAGGATTATCCAGGATGACAATTCTGGGGTGTCTGTAGGGCATCGGGGGTCTAGAAAATCCAGGGAAGATTTTCTGGACTGCCTGGAAAATCTGAGCGTTTAGCAATTCTGGGGGAGGGGGTCTAGAAAACCCAATGAAGATTTCCAGGGAAGAAAATTCAGCGGTATCTGCAGGGCATCAGGAGTGTGGAAAAATCTAGAAGAGATCAAGAAAAGGACAATGAAAAAAAAAACCTGGGGACCAGGTCTCTTGTCTCCTCTGCCAAAGTGTTGGTTTACCTCCAGACTTCCAAGCTTGCTGAGTTGCAGCTCCTTGATTTACACAAGCTGAGCGTTACCCCCAGATTAAACAATTAGCAATTGAAAAGTGCCTGGTGATAACTCAGGCAGATGCGCCTCTTAAAAAATATTTACATAAAACTGCCAGACAAAGTACCTGGCTTGCAGCTATCTGAAAATAAAACATCCTTGGAAGAGATCACGACTGCCTAGCGAAATAAACTTGCTTTTCAGCTTTATTTCTAAAGGAGGCGAAAAATTAATCAGGTTCTTGTTAGACATCTTGGGATTAGACAATTTAGAACTATGCCGCCTTCGGTCTGACCTAAGTGTAGTACACAAAATTATCTGCTACAACATCCTACCTGTCAATGACTACTTCAGCTTCAACCACAACAATACACGAGCACACAATAGATACAAACTTAAGGTAAACCGCTCCAAACTCTATTGCAGAAAATATGACTTCAGCAACAGATTGGTCAATGCCTGGAATCCACTACCTGACTCTGTGGTTTCTTCCCCAAACCCCCAAAACTTTAACCTTAAACTGTCTACTGTTGACCTCACCCCATTCCTAAGAGGTCTGTAAGGGGCGTCCATAAGAGCACCATCCTTGTCCTACTGTCCCCATTTATTCGTATCAATTTCATGTATTCATAATCATGTTTATACTTATATCTGTAAACTTATACATGTTTGACAAATGAATAAATAAATAAATAATAATAATCTCAGTCTAAGGGGGGCTTGAATGTAGACCTGGAAATCTCTCCTGGTCTCCTGCTCTAAGTATCCCTTCTGGACTTTAGGTATAAAACAATATTCTCTTTACACAATAATGTTCATTATAGTCTTTCTTTCCAAATGTGCAAAATCCTTTGTTTGGGGCAATGTTACTGGATCCTTTCCGTTTGACAGGATCCGATCCATCAGTCCTACAGATTACTATCTCTCTTAGTATAGCAGAGCATGAAATAGAATCAGTTACAGGAAAGATGGAGTAAAAAAGCAAATTACAAAGAGTTACTGGGGAGTTTTGAGAAAGATATACCAGTACATGTCATCTGATCCAGTGGTGGGTTTCAAATTTTTTTTACTACCGGTTCTGTGGGCATGGCTTGGTGGGTGTGGCATGGCTTGGTGGGCGTGGCAGGGGAAGAATACTGTAAAATCTCCATTCCCTCCCCACTCCAGGGGAAGGTTACTGCAAAATCCCCATTTCCTCCTGATCAGATTGGACTCAGAGACAGAGAATAGATGGGGGCGGGGGCAGTCAGAATTTTTATTACTGGTTCTCCGAACTACTCAAAATTTCCGCTACCGGTTCTGCAGAACTGGTCAGAACCTGCTGAAACCCACCTCTGATCTGATCTGAACAAACAGCTTACATATTTCCCATCTTTATTATTTTTATAAATAACTCAAGGTTGCAAAGTATATATACCTAATACTCCTTGCTTCTTCTATTTTCCCCACAACAACCATCCTGTGAGGTGGGTTGAGCTGAAAGAAAGTGACTGGCCTGAAGTCATTCAATTGGCTTTCATGCCTAAAGCAGGACTAGAACTCACAGTCTCCTGGTGACTGGCCCAAGTCACCCAGCTAGCTTTCAGCCTTAAAGTGGAACTAGAACGCTCAGTCTCCTGGTGATTGGTCCAAAGTCACCCAGCCATCTTTCATGCCTAAAACAGAACTAGAAATCACAGTCTCCTTGTGATTGTCCAAAAGTCACCCAACCATATTTCATGTCTATGTCCCAAAGGTGCTTTTTTCAAGAGGTAACTGGACTTTCTGGTTTTTCCTTGAAGATGTTTCACTTCTCAACCAAGAAGCTTCTTCAGCTCAGAGATGAAGAAGCTTCTTGGATGAGAAGTGAAATGTCTTCAAGGAAAAACCAGAAAGTCCAGTTGCCTCTTGAAAAAAGCACCTTTGGGGCAACTATGACCTGGATGACTGAGAATTTCCATAGACTTTCATTCCTATGGCAAGACTAGAACTCATAATCTCCTGTTGATTGGCCCAAAATCACCCAGGTTCTATCCTAACATTTCCCCAACAGCCATCTGGGTTTCAGAGACTATTGGTTCATTTTATCTTCCCAACCACCTTGTGAACATGATTGGAGGGCCTACTCAGGGTGCCGTCAGCCAGACAGTGTCGACTGGCGACCCCCAGGGAGAGAGCTTTCTCTGTAGGCGCACCCACCCTTTGGAATCAACTCCCTCTGGAGCTCCGGGTGGCCCCCAACCTTTGCTCCTTCCGCCATGGCGGAAATTGACAAAAAATGTTTGTCAATTTTATCATGGACTTTGTTTTTAACAGTTTGTTTGGTTTGTTTATTGTTGTGAGCCGCCCTGAGTCCTGTGGAGATAGGGCGGCATATAAGTCCAATTAAATAAATAAATAAATAAATAAATAAATAAATAAATAAATAGGCCCAATCTCAACTTGGGAGCTTCCATAGTTAAGAAAAGATGGACCTACCCTAATAGGAAAACCATCGTATTCTGAAATGTTGGCATCCGTTTCTATCAAATTTGGTGGGTTGCATTGCTTCATGGAGATCTAACATCTCCGCTAACTGAATTCTGTTCTGACAAAAAAGGATATAGGCATTATTAATCCCCCTTTTTTTCACCCATGCTAGATAACAAGAGAATTGCATGTTTTCCAGTTTCATTCAACAGAACATCCATCTTTGAGAAAAAAAATCAAAACAGATACGGGCAAGTTCCCAAAGAAAGATTTCAGTCACATAGTAGGTAAGGAAGTCCATGAACTAGGAATACCTGCAGGGAAGGGAGAGGGTAAAAAAAAAATCAAGATGGCAGCTGCCACTGGGAAATCGATGGCCCGCCCCTTTTTTGCTTGGGAAAAGGAGGCGGGGCTTCTATTGTGCAGTCATGGCCACCATCTTGCCTTTTTGACATCCCTTGTGAATGCTCCTATCACACCCCAAATTTTAGACAAAAAACCCCAAACCAACCAGAAAGCTGTTACATTATAGCACAATTTAATAGATATCCACCAGAGGTGGGTTTCAGCAGGTTCTGACCAGTTCTGGAGAACCGGTAGTGGACATTTTGAGTAGTTCGGAGAACCGGTAGTAAAAAATTCTGACTGGCCCCCGCCCCCATCTATTCTCTGACTCCCAAGTCCCAGCTGATTGGGAGGAAATGGGGATTTTGCAGTAACCTTCCCTTGAAGTGGGGAGCGAATGGAGAATTTGCAGTATCCTTCCCCTGCCACGCCCACCAAGCCATGCCATGTCCACCAAACCACCCACAGAACCAGTAGTAAAATTTTTTGAAATCCCACCACTGATATCTACCCTAAAAGTAACAGTTCTGTATTAGCATCCAGTATAATTAGCTTTCCTCTGCTTTAATTTCAGCTGATCTGTTTAAACATATACCCTGTCATTGCTCTTCACTTCGTTTTACAAGAAAAGAAAAAAAGAATTCAGCCTGAGGTCGAAATATTTTTGGCTTAAGCAACGAGAGATAGAGAGAGGTTGCGCTGCACTTTGGCAAAACGGATGGAAATTTCTGCAAACGGACCCTTGCTTTTTCAGTTTTTGGAATGACTCGCGTTGTCGTTGGGAGTCCAATTAATTGTTTGATCAAAGCCTGTGGAAATTTACAGCCGACACTTTGCTTTGCTTCTGTGGGATGGAAGTTTAAAAAAAAGAAAAGAAAAGAAAAGAAGAATACTGCAGCCCAATTTTTTATTGTTAGAGGTTTGACGGGGAGCCCGGTACATGCACTTGTTTAATGCGAAGTCATTACTGCAGTTAAAACCGTTAAGTTAATTAATACGGACATTTATTATCACCAGTAAAAGATAATAATGGGGGATTTATAGAATCAGTATATCTGTATAGTTTGGCACACTCTTACAAGCCCCAAAGGGGCCGGTTGAAAAGCGTTTTGTTCATAGCCGGAACCAGGAATTTCTGCCCAAGTCAAAGAGGTCAAGATGGCGGCCGAATATATGTGATCTCAGACGCCATTTCTTTTAGGAGGTATTAAGAAGTGTTCTGACCTAGGCTCCCTTAAAAACAGGGGTGGGTTCTAAAACTTTTTACTACCGGTTCTGTGGCGTGGCTTATTTTGTGGGCGTGGCTTGTGGGGGGGGATAATGTGACTGGGTGGACGTGGCCAACTTTTTTATTTTTTACTTTTAAAAGCATTTTTTCTACAACCTTAAGAGGTTGCAGGAAAAAAATGCTTTTAGAAGCCTCTTACGATCAGGCAACTCAGCTGGGATCGCCAGAGGCTTTTAAAGGCATTTTTTTCCCTACAACCTCTTTGCCGAAGAGGTTGCAGAAAAAAATGCTTTTAAAAGCCTCTGACGATCCCAGCTGAGCCACGCAATCATCAGAGGCTTTTTTTTTAACTTTTAAAAGCATTTTTTTTGGCCGAGGAGGTTGTAGAAAACATGCTTTTAAAAGTAAAAAAAAAAAAAAGCCTTTGATGAGGTGGGCGGAATAAGTGAGTGGTGACCGGGCCGGGCCCGGCCAATGTTATTACCGGTTCTCCGAACTACTACAAATTTTTACTACCGGTTCTTGCAAACCGGTGCGAACCGGGAGCAACCCATCACCCACCACCAAGCAGAGTCTTGGTCCTGGCAAGACCTCTTTTATTTACACAGCTGTGAATTGTAAACAGTTCTTCAAAGGAATATTTATAAGGTGACCAACTTTTTTACAATGAGAAGGAGGACACGTGCATTTTATTTATTTTTATTTATTTTATTTCGAATTTATATACCGCACCTTCTCTCGAGGCACTCAGGGTGGTGTACAGCCAGATAAAAACATACAATACAAACATTAAAAAACAATTAAAAGGATATATATTAATTTGGCCCCAATTTAAGATAACAAACCAATTAAAAAATTAAAAATGTGTTAAAAAATATGTTAAGCCAGCCCGGCTTGCTGAAAAAAGAAAGTTTTAAGGGCATGTGTGCCATGTTGTGTTTCGGTAAGAAGTAAACAAAGCCACTTGAGCGCGGTGCACTCTTGAGCGCGGCGCATTCACTCAAAACAATTCTCCTGTGTGGAGCGCATGCGTCTCATAATCATGTCTCACCGCGCTGTACCGAGCCTTGACGAATCATCATATCAATTACAATTATGTCACATCACACGCAACGGATCGGATCGGCATCGATCGAATACGGAGATTTATAGATTTAGTCTTCAAATATCGAAAAGGAGGACATGTAGGAGGACACTTTTCGAGAGAGGACAGACCTTACAAAAGAAGGACTGTCCTCCCTAAAGGAGGACAATTGGTCACCTTAATATTTATAAACACATCTCGCTTTGAAGGCTGCCAGGTAACTAATTTCCAAACGCAGTACAAGGCAAAACTTGGCACAGAGTCTCTCAAGAGTCACGGAACAAATTGTTTCCTGCAAAAGCTGCCTCCCCATTCACTCCTCTTTTGTTTCCTATGGGAGGGGCCAATTACCTCCAAGGTGTGGCTTTACTCCCGAGTCGACCATGCTTTCTGAGTTGTTCTTGTCTTCTGGCAGCTCTGCGCATGTGCACACTGGGAACAGGCTCCAGCTGTTCCTCTGTCTCACTGCTGTCTATCTCCCTCTCTGCCACCGACACAGAGCCTTCAGCCGAGCTTTCCCCAGCCCCCAGGACTGGCCCATGTTCCTCCACAAACTTCTCACTGTCCGACCCTGCTGCCATCTCTGCTGCCGCCGGGCCACAACAAGAAGGGCGTAAGGCAGGGGTAGGTTCTACTTACCTTTATTACCGGTTCGCAATGGGATCGCATGCGCAGATTGCTGATGACGACATCCGGGACAGTGGGTGGGGCCTCCCTTGCGAACCAGTCTGAACTGGGGGCAATCCACCACTGGAGTAAGGTTTGAATAGCAGGTTTATTGCTAGGGAAAGAATACAGGAGGTCCTCAACTTACAACAGTTCATTTAGTGACCGTTCAAAGTTACAACAGCACTGAAAAAAGTGACTTATGACCGCTTTTCATAGTTATGACCTTTGCAGCCCCCCCCCATGTTCATGAGATCCAAATTCAGATGCTTGGCAACTGGTTCATTTTTACAACCGTTGCTGTGTTCCGAAGTCATGTGATCCTCTTTTGTGACCTTCAGACAAGCCAAGTCAATGGGGAAGCTAGATTTACTGAACAACAGGGTTACTAACCAGGGGTGGGTTCTACTTACCTTTACTACCAGTTTGCAATGGGGCCACATGCGCAGAAGCTTCCTGATGACGTTGAGGTCGGTGGGCGGAGCCTCCCACCGGTTTTACTACCTGTTCTATAGAACCGGTCCGAACCGGGGGCAACCCACCACTGTTACTAACTTATCAACTGCATTTGGAGGTTTCTCTGTGTCTTCAGGGTCACCTGAGTGATGCTCCTGGTTCCTGCATTCTGCAATTTTTTCCTCTGTAAATCCATTCCTACTCCCACAGCATTCCAAGGATGTTCATCCCAAATTGTATAGCTAAAAGTCTGTAGAGATTCTCAGTCATCCAGGTTGTTCCAAAGGTGCTTTTTTTCAGAAGGCAACTGGACTTCCTGTTTTTTTTCTTCTTCGAAGACGTTTCGCTTCTCATCCAAGAAGCTCCAAAAGAAAAACAAGGAAGTCCAGTTGCCCTCCTGAAAAAGCACCTTTGTGTTGTGGCCTGTACATGGCCTGTGCAGCTAGTAGCTGATTCGGACAGCGAGGAGGCTGGTATGGTGCTGCGCCAGCAGCCTGTGCAGCTGGCACTCGAATTGGACAATGAGGAGGCTGGAGAAGATGTGGTGCCAGAGACGGGGATTCAGCCAGGGCCTTCAGAACCTCCAGAAGCTCCCTTAAGGAAGAGGAAGAAGAGGAGGAGCCTCTTCTCAATGCACGGACGTGCAGAGCTGCCAAAAGGCAGGAGTGGCTCCTCAGGAGGAGGTCTCCTTGAGAGTAAGGCTTGGGGCTAATTGGCCACTCCCTTAGCCTATTTAAGGAGGAACGCCAACTGAAGCAATTTGCAGGGAACAACTTGTTCACTCTCCTTTGTGCCTTGATCTTCGTTCTTTGCAAATTGCTTCTGGGCTTTCTGCCAATCATAGTAAGATTAAGGTTATTTATTCTTTGGATTTTTGTAGGCTGTTAAGAAAGTTAATTAACAGCCTTTGTTTGGAAAAAAAACCTTATTTAATTTAGTAAACTAAGGTTTGTACAGACTTTGTGTGTGCTGCGTTCTTTGGGGTCTGTAGCTGGGGCAGAGCACTTTGGGAGCTGGAAGGCAAGATAATTTACTGCAGTTTCCACGGACATCAGCCACTGCAAAGCATGATACGGGAGGCTCTATCCATCACAATAATGAAAGACGTTAGTGGGATGCTAAGCACCTTCGCTGGAAGGACGGACGCGGCATTGACTTGACAGTGCCATCTCATCCGCTGGCTGAGGATGCTACACTCTCCAAATGCCACAGCCAGGGGAGATACATCATCCGGATGCATTTGATTTACACCTGACAGCTTCAAGTTTGCAAACTCTGGAGCCGCGTAAGCGCTTAACGTCCAATTAAAACCTTTTCACCAATCCATTTTTGCCGGCAGGGTAGTAACGATGGTGTCTTTGGACAGACACTTATGACTGACAGCTTCCTCTTTGTTGCTTCTCCAGACAAAGATCAATTTAATCCCTGCTCTTTCAGACACAACAAACATGGCTTCCCATTGGTCAAAAACATTCCGTGCGCAAGTGTCTCTTTTTTTTAATAAAAAGTTTTTTAAAAATTTTTTTAACATACAGACAAACACACAAACAATGTTTTTTTTTCTGAACAGAGTATTGGCCGGATCATAAATTTAAACAATTTTTCAATGCAATTTATATATTCCCTTTTGCCATAATATTTCCCCTTCTTTTCCCTTTTTCCCCTTTTTTTGAATCCGTATTGCCCATTCATCCTAGCTCTAATCTTCATCAAATTTCATTTTTCCCTTCATCTCTATATGAAACCCCTTAAATTTAAAATCTCATTTAACATAATTCCTAATATTACAATCATTCATTTAATATCAAAATAATAGACCAGAACATTTTATGCCATACATTTTCTTAAATCTTATTCCAAGTAATACACTCCAATATCTTAATAATAAATTACCTATATAGCAGTTTTTCCTAATTCATCTTATTTATATTTTTAGAACTTGTCCTTTTACAGACTCCAACCATGCAATTAAAAATATTTCAATTGTTACAATTTCTCGAATTGTCTCTTGAGCCACCAATAGTGAGGAACAGACAACAATTTGATAAGCATTTGTTACTGGCTAATATATTAACTATAGGAAGGCAATGTTTAGAGTTTGGCTAATGAGATTATCTGAATCCAGACAGGAAAAGCACTAGCACTTAGATACTACTCCATAGTTCTTTACAGCAAAATCTGGGCGGTTTTAAAATGTAGAGGCATTATTTGCATATTGCCCTCAACAGTCTGGGTCCTCATTTGAGCGACCTCGGAAAGATGGAAGGCTGAGTCGATCTTGAGCTGGTCAGGATTGAACTCCTGGCTGTGGGCAGAGTTAGCCTGCAACATTGCATTCTAATCACTGCGCTACGACTGCTCCAAGCTGAAGGTGGGACACATGTTTCCTTATTCATTTTTTCAAATCCCACCTTTATAAGTAGCTCAGGAGTGGGATGTACATAACTAATGCTCCTTCCTCCTCCTATTTTCCCTATAACAACGATCCTGTGAGGTGGGTTGGGCTGAGAGAGCACTGGCCCAAAGTCACCCAGCCAGCTTTCCTGCCTAAGGTGGGACTAGAAGCCACTGTCTCCTCTTGATTGGCTCAGAGTCATCCAACCGGCTTTCATCCCTAAGGAGGGACTAGAACCCATAGACTCCTGGTGATTGGTCCAAGGTCACTCAGCCATCTTTCATGGCTAAGATGGAACTAGAACTCACAGTCTCCCACTTTCTAGCCTGGTACCTTAACCACTAGACCAGGGCTGTCAAACTCCCGGCTCGTGGGCCGGATGCATCACATGCTGGCCATGGCCACTGTTCTGTCCCCAACCCCACGCACACACACCAACAGACGTTCAGGAGTTAAAGACTAAACCAGCCGGCAAAATCCTTTTCCTTATGATAACGGAACTTGGCAACAACCTAGTGGCTGCCTGCCAAGAGTTTATTATTTACAAAGAGGAGAGATAACTTCTCCCCACTTCTGATACATCAAAAGAAAGCAGCTCAATAATTACAATCAAGGCCAGAGGTAATCCAGTCTTAAAGCAAAAGTCCAGCAATGCAGAATGGCATGGAAGCTTTCAGCTTTGTTCGTCACAAGGTTTGACTGGCCACCACGCTCCCTTTTATACCCTGTGGGGTGTGGTCCAGTGACTCAGCCTAATCTCGGGCACGCCCTTTCTTCTGTTGCGCGCGCTTATCTCTGCGACGCTGGCGTGGGTCCAGCCAAGACTCATTACCCTCATCACTGTCTACCTGTGGCTGTGTGGATGTGCTTGGCCCCGGCCCTATCTCTTGCTCTTCGGCGGACACCGAAGGCATTGCCAGAGAGGAGGGTCCTGGAGAGGGAGGCCTTGCCAACTCCTCCCCTTCACTCTCGGAGTCCTCTCCTGACGATGACACAGGCTCTGGTAACGGAGCCACAACAGCCACGTCCGGTTTAGCAAAGGGGGAAAAAAGTCCTCATACGTCACATGACACTGCCGTGACAACGTGCATTTCACACCCCTGCACTAGACCAAACTGGCTCTTCGTATGTGCTTTGTATGTGCTAAAAAGTCCCATGAAAATTCATGCAGGAATCTGAATGTTGATGATGAAAGAAACCTTTGTAAATCTCGTAGTATCCAGCTGTTCACGAGAACTGTTAGCGACTTTGGGGAGATATTTAATTATGAAGGTGGAATAGAGTCTGCCAAGGTTGGACATCCATTCCTGGAGTTAAAGAACTGTGGAGAAACTTTATCAAACTCCTTCTGTTCATCTGGCTTGTTCTGGCAAACCAGGGGGGAACCATCCAAAGATTGGCTTTGCATGCTCAGGCAAACTCTGTCCTTTGCAAGATTGAACTCCAGGCTATACAGACAGCTTGCTATGATAAGAGTGGGGAAATGTGTATTGGTCCTTTAGTTCTTATTTGAAATCTTAGGCAGCTAATGAAGAATGTAATGTCTGTTGATTTTTTTTTTTACTTATGTAATTGAAGTTGATGTGCATAATGGTGCTTGATTAGTGAACATTTCCCCATGTGTACTTACACCACCTATTTGGTTTAGTAATTGCACAAAGTTGTTCAACATCAATCATCTTATAAACAAGAGTACCAATAGAAGAGAATATTTGTTGCTCAGGGTTGAATTGTGGGACTCTTGGTGCTCTCTGAGCTGGGTTGTTTTCTTGCAGATGAGTCATGACCCAACTACCGTATTTTTCGGAGTATAAGACGCACCGGACTATAAGATGCACCTAACTTTTTTGGCGAGGAAAACAAGAAAAAGAAATCTGCCTCTGCCTCCCAGCAATTTTGCCTCATTGCAGCAAACAGCCTGCTTTACTTTCATTTTCGTTTTCAGCATAGCTTGATTAGCCCAAGAAAAGAAAAAAAAATCTGCTCCAGCAATTTACCTCCTTGCAGCAAGCAGCAGAGGCCCGCGCAAAACAGCTGAGAACAAAACAGCTGAGAGTCGGGAGGCAGATCTGATTAACTTGTGCTAATTAGGCTGTGCTGAAGCTGAAAGGAGCTGTTTCTTCTTGCTGGTTGCTGCAAGGAGGTAACTGCTGGGGGGCAGAGGCCAAAGGGTGGGGGCCAGTGGGTGGGCAGGGCTACATTCGGTGTATATGACGCACCTAAATTTTCACCCCCTTTTAGGGGGGGAAAAGGTGCATCTTATACTCCAAAAAATATGGTAGGTACTAGGAGAAGGAGGAGGAGGGGGAAGAGGAAGGGGAGGGAGGGAGGAGGAGGAGGGGGAAGAGGAAGGGGAGGGAGGGAGGGAGGAGGAGGACTGTGGGGTCCTTGGTGTTCTCTGAGCTTGGTTGTTTTCTTGCAGATGTTTCATGATGCAACTAGATAACATATCAGTGCCACTCCTCTAGTACTGATGATCTTACCTAGTTGGGTAATGAAATGTCTGCAAACAACCAACCAAGCTCATATAAGTAAGAAAGTCCAATAACCACGACATCTTAGCCGATGTACCGTGCCAGCAATATATTCTCTTTTAAAAATGGGGATTTAAATAGGGGGGGGGGAACCCATCTAAACACTCATCTTTCACCTTTTATTTTTCTGATGCCACCTGTTCAACGGCAGCACACAGCTTGCTTTCCCAGTCGGAAATTCAGACTTCCAATCTTAGGCCAAAAATTGGAATCATGTAGACCCGAGTTTTACCTTCATTAGCTCCCTTTCTGCCAGCTCATTTTTTTTTTAAAAAAATAATGTTTAAAAAACAATTAGGCAGAAGTTTGTTTAACTTTATTGACCGTACAGGGAAGAGAAGGTACTATATAAGCAAAATAGATACAATCTTATTTAATAAAATTACCTAGGAAGCTGGGTAGTGTCCTGGTGGCACAGAGTTAAACCAGGTCGTATAAAAATGCTATGGGAAGTTGCGTTTTCTTAATGACCACATGACAACTGCAGTGATTGTCTTAGTAACCAGGGCAAAACAGGTCATAAAATCAATTATGGTTGTAAGTTGAGGACTACCCACATACTTCCAGGTCCTTGTGTCTGGTGGTTCAATCACATCTTTAAAGCATTGTAGAAAACCAGTAGTAGTGATGGACCCAATCTGATCTCAAAGAGGAAGATGTTCAACAGGGTGAGCACCATGACAGAAAAGGCTCTCCTTCTGGGTCCTGCTAGATGACCTTCTCTCCTGATAAAAGCAAAATTTGTTTTTCTCACTCTGCAAATCTCTTGCTGATTCAAGCTGGACAAACAGCTTTAGAGGTAGTTCTCGACTTACACTCATTTGCTTAGTGACCTTTCAACATTACAACGGTACTGTAAAAAAAGTGATTTATTATGGTTTTTCACACTTACGACCATTGCAGCATCCCCATGGTCATGTGATCAAAATTCAGACGCTCGACAACTGACATGTACTTATGTCGGTTGCAGTGTCCCGGGGGTCATGTGATCCCCTTTTGGCAACCTTCTGACAAGCCACGTCCACGGAGAAGCCAGATTCCCTTAACAGCCCTGTTACTACCTTAACAACAGCAGTGGTTCATTTAACAACGGTGGCAAGAAAGGTTGTAAAACTGTGGCAAGAGGGGTTGCAAAGTCACTTCAGAACTATCTTGGTTAGCGGTGGAAATTTTGGGCTCAACTCAGTGGTGAAATTCAAATTTTTTTACTACTGGTGCTGTGGGCGTGGCTTGGTGGGCATAACAGGGGAAGGATACTGCAAAATCTCCATTCCCACCCCACTCCAGGGGGAAGGATACTGCAAAATGCCCATTCCCACTCCACTCTGGGGCCAGACAGAGGTGGCATTTGCCGGTTCTCCGAACTACTCAAAATTTCCGCCACCGATTCTCTGAACTACTCAAAATTTCTGCTACCGGTTCTCCAAACTACTCAAAATTTCCGCTACCGATTCTCTGAACTACTCAAAATTTCTGCTACCGGTTCTCCAAACTACTCAAAATTTCCGCTACCGGTTCTCCAGAACCTGTCAGAACTTGCTGGATTTCACCCCTGGCTCAACTGTGTTTGCCAGTCGAGGATTAACTGAAACAATTCTTTGCTCCTTTCTGGGGGAATCGAATGTAATTGCCATCAGAGTGAGTTTGGTTTATGCGTTGTTAAAAATTCATTGGCTTTCCAAATAGACTACTATAGGGAACGTCAATCCACGGAAACGATGGGACCAGTTCTTATGTAGTGGCTGTCACCAATCTTTCCCCTTTGTTTTTTCCATTCTCTTAACTTGTTTATGCATCAGAAACGGTAGATGCTGATGGCTGCAACAGCCTCCTGCAAACAAGAGTGTGCTGTCACACTGTTCTCACCAAAGCAGACGCAACTCCAGCTGTGCGGTGGCTCCGTTGTGCTGATCTGGGCATTGAAAAGTTTTTAAACAACCTGATGGCACTCAGATGTTAATTAGCTTCTTTCTATAATGCATGGAACTGCTTCTCTTGCAGGGACTGCCATCTTAATTACTCACCCGAGTATTTCTCTCCCACTTCTCTTTGAGAAGCCCGTGTGAGCTCCATGTAACAGGGAAGTACCTCTGGGCACAACAGCTGTTGGACATTCAGTAACAGAGTTGGAAGGGACCTTGGAGGTCATCTAGTCCAACCCCCTGCTCACGCAGGAGACCTGTACTAGGGATTCGAACCGCCGAACTGCCGAGCTTTCTGATCGACAAGCTCAGCGTCTTAGCCACTCAGCCAATTAACTTAACTTAACCACTGTCTTAAAATGGGCATTATCCCAGCATCAGCCTGTGAGACTTTGTGTCACACCTGCCCCAATTTGGTTCTGTAGGAAAGAAAGACTCTCAACTCCGTTTGTAGTGAAAGGAAAGTCCTCGACTTACAACCAGAATTGAACATAAATTTACAGTTGTTATGTGAGACATTTGTTGAGTTTTGCCCCATTTTATGACCTTCCTTGCCACAATTGTTAAGTGAATCACTGCAGTTGACAAGTTAGCTACACAGTTGTTAAGTGAATCTGGCTTCCCCATTAACTTTGCTCGTCAGAAGGTTGCAAAAGGGAATCACGTGACCTTGGGACACTGTAACCGTCATAAGTATGAACCAGTTGCCAAGCATCTGAATTTTGGTCACAGGATCATGGAGATGCTGCAAAGGTCGTAACTGTGAAAAACGGTCATAAGTCACATTTTTCAGCGCCATTGTAACTTGAACAGTCACTGAACGAACTGTTGTAAGGCGGGGAGTACCTGTATAAATTTTGTAACTAACTAAATAAAATCAAATTAAAAACCCTTTGCCTTCCCCTTTGATTTTGTTTGTCAGACGGTTGCAAAAGTTGATCACATGACCCCAGAACACTGCAACCGTCATAAATACGAGCCAGTTAGCAAGCCTCCGGATTTTGATCATGTGACCATGGGGATGCTGCAATGGTTGTTAAGTGTAAAAAAAAAAATCTCTTAAGCAGGGGTGGGATTCAAAAATTTTAGCAACCGGTTCTCTGCCCAGTTGCTGGATGGGCGTGGCCATGGCCTACTTGGCCTCCTGCAACACAGCGGGGAGGGGAGCGTTTTCACCCTCCCCAGGCTCCAGAGGCTTTCCTCGAACCTCTGGGAGGGCAAAAACAGCCTCTCCTGGGCTCCGGAGGCCGGAAACGGGCCTGTTTCTGGGCTTCCAGGAAGTCCATTTTTCCCCCTCCCAGATCCTCCACGTGGGCCCTGCACTTACCTGGCATCCAAAACAGGTCACGTGGAGACTCAGGGGAGGGGAGGGGTGGGCGGGGCCAGCCAGTCCTTGCAACTACCAGTTCGGAGAACCAGATGTAAAATTAGCATCTGGTTCGCCCGAACTGGTCCGAACCGGCTGAATCCCACCCCTGGTAAATCACTTTTTTCAGGGATATTGTAACTTGAAATTGTCACTAAACAAATGGTTGTAAATTAAGGAATACCTGTAATACCAGGATCCCTAATCTAACTGGAAATTGAACCCGTTCCCTGTTTTTTTTACATCTCCTCTACCTGTTTTTTTATTGCATAGGGCTGAAGAAATAATAATCGCTGTGCTGATACGTGGAATGCTTTTCATGAAATTTTGGAAGATCCTAAGAACAGGTTTCAGGGACACGGTAGCTCAGTGGCTAAGACGCTGAGCTTGTCGATCAAAAGGTCGGCAGTTCAGCGGTTCGAATCCCTAGTGCCGCATAATGGGGTGAGCTCCCGTTACTTGTCCCAGCTTCCACCAACCTAGCAGTTCGAAAGCACGTAAAAAATGCAAGTAGAAAAATAGGGAGCACCTTTGGTGGGAAGGTAACAGCGTTCCGTGCGCCTTTGGCGTTGAATCATGCCGGCCACATGACCACGGAGACGTCTTCGGACAGCGCTGGCTCTTCGGCTTTGAAACGGAGATGAGCACCTCCCCCTAGAGTCAGGAATGACTAGCACATATGTGCGAGAGGAATCTTTACCTTTACCATAAAGAACAGGTTAAACTCTCTATAGAGTCGTAATATCCTGATGTTATTCTCTCTTTCCACTCACTTTAGCCCCCTTCTTTTGGTACCAAATTTAATATGCATAATGTTTAATAGAAGCAGGTCAGGTTTCGAGATTAACACCAATAACCATAATGAAAACAGATGTTTACATCCATCTGGAATACAGATTTAATATGTTAAGTTCATCGCTCAAGGCCAGGCAGTGCAATCAGAGGTTGTTTTTTTGGGTTTTTTTTTTTTTTTTTTTTTTTTGCTGGGCCTAATTTAATGAGTGGTTTTGGATTAAACAGGGCCCCCTTCACTGCAAACAACCGGCCAGCGATCTATATTAAATCTCTACAAAATGAAAATAGCAAAGATTTACTTAGGGTCATTACACAAGAAAATTTAATCACAACCCCATCCATAATGTCCCATCATCATCAACTGATAATTGAAATGCCATGTAAGGGATTATGAATAACCCTCTGTTTATGGATATAGCTTTCTGATTATCTTTATGTCCAGTGGGTAACATAAAATATGATTTTTAATAATATACAGTATTTGCTTCTGAGAAACTCCATATGGGAACTTCTGCAGGGAAGGGAAGTGGGGGGAGAGGAGAAGAATATCCAGTAGCATTTTCCTTGATATTAATGGAATTTGTATGCATGCATGATATTTGTCTGCTCGGGGATACCCCAAAATCAGAAAAAAATAGAATCCACCACAAAAGAAAATAATAATGGCTTTTTCTCTTCAAGCAACTCGTTCAGCTATTCGCTTTTACATTTAAATCCTTTGTTAAACCGCCCAGAGTCTTGCAAATCTGGTAAAATGGTATAGGAATTTGATTAAGTAAATAAATAAAATGAATGAATGAACTGTTCTCAGCCTCGGGCCTTCTAGATCAAGGGTGTCAAACTCAAGGCCTGGGGGCCGGATCCAGCCCAGATCTGGCCCGTGGGGCCACCCTGGAAACAGCAAAGGAGCAGCCTGCGGTGCCTCTGTCAGCAAAATTGGAGCTCAGGAGGGCCGCTGGCAGAGGGTTTCAGCAGGCCGCCGCAGCCGAAAACGGAGCTCAGGAGCCCATTTTCATTGGCAGAGCATTCGGGCTGCCACACGCACCCCTGACATGAGTAACGTCGAGCTGGCCATGCCCACCCTGGCCCTCAAGGTCAAACACAACCCTGATGCGGCCCTCAAATGAAACTGAGTTTGACACCCCTGTTCTAGATGTATTTGTGAACAGCTCGCAGATTTTTCCAGCTAAATGTGGAAAATTTGAAGGGCAACAGATTGGGGAATAAGATTTTAGACCCTTGGTGGTTGTTTTGACTTGAGTTCCTTCCAAAGGAACTGGTTTTAAGATTGAGACCCATCAAAATAATACTGTGGAACGCGTTTTCTAGATGAGAAGTGATCGGACTGTGGCCCTTCCTTCCTCCCTCCTTGACCATGCCTAATTCCTTCCTTCCTTCCTTTCTCTTTCTTTCCTCCCTCCCTCCCTCCCTTCTTTCTTTTCTTTGTCTGTCTGCCTTTCTTTCTTTACTTCCCTCCCCTTTCTTTCTTTCTTTCCTCCCTTCTCTTTTTCTTTTTGTCTGTCTTTCTTTCTTTCCTTCCCTCATCCCCTCTTTCTTTCTTTCTTTCCTCCCTTCTTTTTCTTTCTTTCTTTCTCTTTCTTTCTTTACTTCCCTCCCTCCCTCCCCCTCCCTTTCTTTCTTTCCTCCCTTCTTTTTCTTTGTTTCTTTACTTCCCTCCCTCCCCCTCCTCCCTCCCTCTCTTTCTTTCTTTCTTTCTTTCTTTCTTTCTTTCTTTCTTTCTTTCTTTCTTTTCTTTCTTTCTTTCTTTCTTTCTTTCTTTCTTTCTTTCTTTCTTTTTCTCTTCTACACAGTAAGATGAGGCATTGCCAACTTCGTAAGAAGTTAAGAAGAAACAATCTTATTCAACTACACATCTTAACGTAGCCCAAACTAAACCAGAATGTTATTGCAGATGCTCCAATGTGGGAGTAACTCTAAAATACATCAACAAAACTACTTAACTGATGGATTGCTAAGCAAACAGTTGGTCTTGACTTACAACCATTCCTTTAGTGATCCTTTGAAGTTACAACAGCACTGAAAATAGCTACTTGTGATATGACTGGTCCTTACACGTACAACCATGGTAGCATCCTCACAATGATGCAATCAGAATTAGGGCATTTTACAACTGGCATGTATTTATGACACTTACATTGTCCCAGGGTCATATGATCACCATTTGTGACCTTCCACGCTGGCTTCCAACAAGCAAAGTCAATGGAGGAAACTGCATTCAATTAACAATTGTGTGATTTACTTAACAGTTGCAGCAGTGGTGAAATCCAATTTTTTTTACTACCGGTTCTGTGGGCGTGGCTTGGTGGGGGTGGTGTGACTTGGTGGGCATGGCAGGGGAAGGATACTGCAAAATCTCCATTCCCACCCCACTCCAGGGGGAAGGATATTGCAAAATCTCCATTCCCACCCAACTCTGGGGCCAGTCAGAGGTGGTATTTGCCGGTTCTCCAAACTACTCAAAATTTCCGCTACCAGTTCTCCAGAACCTGTCAGAACCTGCTGGATTTCACCCGAGTTGCAGTGATTCAGAGTAACAGAATAACAGATTTGAAAGGCACTTTGGAGGTCTTCTAGTCCACCCCTATACCAGTAATGGTGAACCTGTATCAGTGATGGCGAACCTATGGCACACAGCGCCCTCTCTGTGGGCACACGAGCCATGGGGGACCACGTGTGCATGCATAGGGTATGCAATGCATGCACAGGGCTGCGTGTGCATTGCATTTTGGGGGTTCAGGCGTGCAAGCGTGCATTCATGTGCTTTAGGTACTTGGTCCAGAAAAGGTTAGCCATCACTGCCTTATATACCATTCCGGACAAATGATTGTCCAATCTTTTCTCAGAAACCTCCAATGATGGAGCATCCACAACTTTTGGAGGCAAGTCGTTCTACTTTTTTCACTTAACAATGGCAAAAAAGGTTGCACAATTGGACACGACTCATTTAGCTCTTGCCTTGCTTAGCAAAGGAAATTGTGATCCAATTGTGGTCCTAGATTAAGGACTACCTGTATAATTTAGGACTATCAATCTCTAAGCTGCTAAGAGACTATAATACTGTTTTTTAGTTATAATTTTCTAATTATACCTATAACTACAGTAATTATAGATGCTCCTATCTTTAAACTCCCCTACCCACTGTACACCATTATTTACTGATTCCATATTAATGTCTGTTTTGAGTTTAACAGAGATTATTTATCTTCTTTTGTTGGGGTTTTTTTTTGGCTTGTCCATTATATGCAGCTTGGAGTCACAATGTCCATACAGAGTCTTCAAATAAATAAATAAAAATAATGAAATGGCTCAAAGGCGTCAAGATAAGAAGATTTAATTGTGAAATATGGTGTAGCCATAATATGTCGCTGATTCACAAATGCCTACTAATCCTTCCCTTGGCTTAATTTTAAATGTGTCTGCAGACAGTTTACATCTCTGGCAAGAATTTATTCTATCCCTACTTTGTGGGAGGAATGGAAAAGAACAGTGATGGGAAAACGATGGTTCCAAAGAGGAGTGACCTCTTAAAACCCACCCATCAGAAGCAGAAGATCAAATAAGAACATTTAAACCAGTGGTGAAATCTAAAATTTGTTACTACCGGTTCTGTGGGCGTGGCTTGGTAGGGGTGGGGGGTAATGTGACTGGGTGGGCATGGCCAATTTTTTTTTCCTTTTAAAACCATTTTTTCTACAACCTCTTCGGTGAAGAGGTTGTAAAAAAATGCTTTCAAAAGGCTCTGACGATCCCAGCTGAGTTGCCTGATCGGCAGAGGCTTTTTTTTTTTAAAAAAAACCTCTGCCAATCAGGCAACTCAGCTGGGATCGTCAGAGGCATTTAAAAGAAAAAAGAAACCTCTGCCGATCAGGCAACTCAGCTGGGATCGTCAGAGGCATTTAAAAGAAAAAAAACCTCTGCCGATTCAGGCAGCTCAGCTTGGATCGTCAGAGGCATTTAAAAGAAAAAAAAACCTCTGCCGATCAGGCAGCTCAGCTTGGATCGTCAGAGGCATTTAAAAGAAAAAAAAGCCTCTGCCGATCAGGCAGCTCAGCTGGGATCATCAGCTGACGATCTCTTTGACGATCCCAGCTGAGCCACACGATCATCAGAGGCTTTTTTTTTTACTTTTAAAAGCATTTTTTCGGCCGAAGAGGTTGTAGAAAAAAAGCTTTTAAAAATTAAAAGAAAAAGCCTCTGATGATTGTGCGGCTCAGCTGGGCATGGGAAGGGGGGGCAAGGATTTTTGCTACCGGTTCTCCGAACCACCCGCCTCCATTGCTCCAACCGGGAGTATTTCACCCCTGATTTAAACCCTCCAATATTATAATACTGTGCAGTTTTAGCAGCCAACTAATGAAAGAAAACGATTAGGAGTGACCCGTTAAGAGTTTTCCAGTACTTGAGTGGCTGTCATAGAGAAGAGGGAATTGACCTGTTCTCCAAAGCATCTAAGGACAGGACAAGCAGGTAGAAGATCATTAAAGAGAAATCCAACCTAGAATTTAGGAGAAATTTCCTGACAGTAAGAACAATTAATCAACAGAATAGCTTACCTCTGGAAGTTGTGGGTGCTCCATCCTTGGAGGTGTTTAAGAAGAGATTGGACAACATAATCTCTTACTTGATTAGAAGACCTCCAAGGTCCCATCCAACCCTATTATTTATGGGTTAAATAATTTAGTTTAAAGTCTTTTAGACTTATTCTGATATTTGATCACCTGCATTGGCATTCTGGTATGCGTACGTATGTAGCCTCTACATGGGGCTCCCCTTGAGGTGCACCCGGAGGCTCCAACTGGTCCAGAATGCAGCTGTGCAGGTGATTATGGGAGCCACAGGGCGATCCCACATAACACCTCTTCTGCGCAAGCTGCACTGGCTCCCAGTGGTCTTCCGGGTGCGCTTCAAGGTGTTGGTTCTTACCTTTAAAGCGCTCCATGGCATAGGGCCGGGATACCTGCGAGACCGCCTGCTGCTACCGATAACCTCCCACCGGCCAGTACGCTCGCACAGAGAGGGCCTCCTCAGGGTGCCATCGGCCAAGCAATGTCGGCTGGCGGCCCCCAGGGGGAGAGCCTTCTCTGTGGGGGCACCCAACCTGTGGAATGAGCTACCTCCTGGAATACGACTGATCCCGGACCTCCGCGCTTTCCGAAAGGCCCTGAAGACTTATTTATTCCAACAAGCTTGCCTAGCTTAAATGGTTTTAATGGGGTTTTTAAATTTTCGATTTTATTGATTCTGGGCTTTAAATTGGGAACTTTTCGATTTTGCAGATCTGGGATTTTAAATTGGAAATGCCGATGATTTAATTTATTTTAGTTTTTTCTTAACTTTTGTACTATATGTGTTTTAAGTTTGGCTGTCCACCGCTCTGAGTCCCCCTGGGGAGAAGGGCGGTATATAAGTTGAATTAAATTAAAATAAATAAATAAATATGGTGCTGGAGAAGCCTCCTGCGAGTCCCTTGGACTGCAAGGTGATCAAACCAGTCAGTCCTAGAGGAGATCAACCCTGACTGCTCTTTAGAAGGCCAGATCCTGAAGATGAATACATCTAGAGCCTCGGTGGTGCAGCAGACTAAGTGCTGTTAAGTGCTAGCACTTAGCTGCCAGCTGCCTGCGAGTTCAAATGTCACCAGGCTCAAGGTTGACTCAGCCTTCCATCCTTTCGAGGTAGGTAAATTGAGGACCCGGATTGTGGAGGCAATAAGCCAGCTTTGTATAGAACAAAATTGCTTAGGGGGGGCCGAAAGCCCTAATAAGCAGGTATATACATAAAAAAGTATTCAGGCTATTGCTATAATGCATTGTAAGATGCTCTGAGTCTACGGAGAAGGGTGGCATATAAATTGGACTAATAAATAAATAAATAAATGAAACTCAAATACTACTAAGGTGGGACTAGAACTACTGTCTCCTAGTGATTGGCCCAAAGTCACCCAACTGGCTTTCATGGCTAAGGCGGACTAGAACTCACCCTATCTTGGTGATTGGCCCATAGTTACCCCAGACAGTTTTCATGGCTAAGGCGGGACAAGAAATCAATGTCTTTTGGTGATTGGTCCAAAGTCACCCAACTGGCTTTCATGGCTAAGGCGGGACTAGAACTCACCCTATCTTGGTGATTGGCCCATAGTTACCCAGACAGTTTTCATGGCTAAGGCGGGACAAGAACTCAATGTCTTTTGGTGATTGGTCCAAGTCACCCAGCCGCCTTTCACGGTTAAGGCAGAACTTGAACTCGCTGCCTCTTGCTTTCTAGCCTGGAGCCTTAAGCACTAGACCAAACTGGCTTTCAATTTTCTTTATCAACAACAATACAACCCTCTTTGACTTGAAAAGGGACACATTATCCCTCCCCAAAGACATATTTAGCTACTTATTCAGGGCTGTATAATGAAGCCGCTTAATGAAGCCGATGTCCTTGAAAGTTCTTCATCAATTTTGCCCCTCATCTGTCAGCGGGTCTACTCTGCAACGCAGTTATTAATTAAACACAACATTTCCCGAAGTGCCGAAGTGAAACCCCAACGTTGATAATGAACAGGTTTCGGAGAATCACATCCCAACAAAATTACTTTTTAAACCAGCCTTATTAAGCAGAAAATTAGAGCTAAATCATCTACACCACGCTCATTAAAAGCCAGTGATCCTTGGCTGCTTCCGTGTTCTAACATCTTTAATTAGCAAACTGTGGGTCTCTGTGACATGATAAATGCCATTCATCTTATCCTCTTTTTCTTTCTTTTTTTGTTCCTTTTCTTCCCTAAATACTGTTGTCTCTTTTTTGGGTAGTCCCATACACAGCTTCAAATGTACTATTTTTACTAAGCACCAACCCCACATGCACATTTCGGTTATTCTATTACATCTTTCAGCCTACCACACTTGGAATATTGCATCCAATTTTGGTCTCCAGGATATTAAAAAAATGTAGAGCAGGGGTGTCAAACTCGATTTCATTGAGGGCCGCATCAGGGTTGTATTTGGCCCAGTGGTGGGTTTCAAATTTTTTTTACTACCGGTTCTGTGGGTGTGGCTTGGTGGGCGTGGCAGGAGAAGGATACTGCAAAATCTCCATTCCCACCCCACTCCAGGGGAAGGATACTGCAAAATCTCCATTCCCACCCCACTCTAGGGGAAGGATGCTGCAAAATCTCCATTCCCATCCCATCTAGGGGAAGGATACTGCAAAATCTCCATTCCCATCCCATTCAGGGGAATATTGCAAAATCTCCATTCCCGCCCCACTCTAGGGGAAGGATGCTGCAAAATCTCCATTCCCATCCCATTCCAGGGGTAGAATACTGCAAAATCTCAATTCCCATCCCACTCTAGGGGAAGGATGCTGCAAAATCTCCATTCCCATCCCACTCTAGGGGAAGAATATTGCAAAATCTCCATTCTCACCCCACTCTAGGGGAAGGATACTGTAAAATCTCCATTCCCATCCCATTCCAGGGGAATATTGCAAAATCTCCATTCCCGCCCCACTCCAGGGGAAGGATACTGCAGAATCCCCATTCTGTCCCCACTCCTGGGGGAAGGGATATTGCAAAATCTTCATTTCCCACCCCGTCTGGGGCCAGCCAGAGATGGTATTTGCCGGTTCTCTGAACTACTCAAAATTTCCGCTACCAGTTCTCCAGAACCTGTCAGAACCTGCTGGATTTCACCCGTTACCTGTACACCTCCAGATCCCCATACATGGTGGAACAACCACATCTTGAAAGCCTTGGGGAAGACCAGCAGTGATGAAGACAGCCTGATTTTGGGGAACGGGATGGTGTTGGGTGAGGAAGACCATGACAGTAAAGGCTCTCCTCTTGAATCCTGCCAGTTGACTCTCTCTCCTGGACAGGCCCCAAAGCCTACGTTACGTTTCTCCACCCTGCAAATCTCGCGTTGATTTGAAGTTCCCTAATTCCCTGGACATACAGCTTTACAAATAGCCCTTTATAACCATATAAGTCCGAAAGCTCAGAAGACTAAACCTCTGATCCCAGTGACCGACCCAGACTGGATCCTGCAGAGTCAGAAACAGTATGCTGGATTAAAATGTAAGAGGTTTGTTTGTGTGTCAGTGTGTTGTGCAAGCAAAGTTAGGACTCCGTGTCAGGAGATTTTAAGGAAGTGAGAGAGCAATAGCACTTAGACTTATATACCGCTTCAGTGCTTCACAGCCCTCTCTAAGCTGTTTACAGAGTCAGCATTTTACCCCCAACAATCTGCATTTAGCCAGTGGGCCTGGGAACCCCCGAGGTGATATGGAGCCGATCAAGTGTTTGGTTTGATTGTTGTTGGAGGAAGTTTATTGGGGTTTGTATTGGGGTTTTATTTCTGTAAGCCGCCAAGAGTTATCAGGAGTGAGTTTATTTATTTATTATTTTATTTTTTAAAATTTTTATACCGCCCCCTCTCCCGAAGAACTCGGGGCGGTGAACAGCCAAAATTAAAAAACATACAATATAAACATTAAAATACTATAAAACAAAATTAAATTTATCTTTGGCTTCCCCCAATTTAAAAACCCCTTACCCATAAAATTCACCAATTAAAAGATTTTTAACCCAGCCCGGCTTGCTGAAATAAAAAAGTCTTCAGAGCCCGGGGGAAGGTACAGAGGTCCGGGATCAGTCGTATCCCTGGGGTAGCCATAGAAATTTTCTTAGCAAATAGTAAATAAAATAAATACTGTTAAGTCCTGTCAACTCCTAATGACCACATAGATTTATGGATTTTTTTCTCCCCAATAATCTGGCCCTAATCTGGTCTTTCGTGTCTTCCAATGATGGCTTCATTGGAGCTCTAACGAATTGCTGACTTCATGGTTAAAAAGCTACCTTCATTTTTATATCACGGTCTGGAAATCTGAAAGCTATTATTAGGGGTCCTTGGTGCTGTCTGAGCTTGGTTGATTTTTTCCAGACATCTCATTATCCAAGTAGCATCATCAGTGCTAGAAGGGAGTGAGGTTTGGGAGGAGGAGGAGGGGGGGGGGCTGTGTGGTCCTTGGTGCTCTCTGAGCTTGGTTGCTTTCTTCCAGATATTTCACTATCTAAGCTACAGTAGTGGCCCAAATAGTGGAAACCTTTTGGGAAAAGTGTATTTTCTAAAACTAGCTAATAACACCACTTTTTTCTGGAGTAGTACCATAAAATTATATATCAATGGAAAGATAATTTAATCAAGAATGTAATGCAATAACTTTTATGAGGATTTGCTATTAGAATAGCAGTTACAGGATAAAGAAGTGAAACACGTAGAAAAAAACAAGATATACAAAAATTATCACCACATCAGTTAATACTTAAGTTGGGTAACCTTTAGAATGAATGACAGTCTTATAATGTCTTCCTATGGAGTGAACCAAGTCTTTTAGTTCTGCAGCTGTTATCATGTGAAACCAAGATTGAATGATGGCTTCTATTAACTGGGTTTTATTGCTAGGTTGCTTCTGACTAACAAGTTTCTTTAGTTGGCTCCATAAATTTTCAATTGGGTTAAGGTCTGGGCCATTCCCAGGCCATTCCAGCAGTGGAATTTGATTATCTTGAAACTGCCTCCCCCCAAAAAAAGTGGTGTTATTAGCCACCAAACCTCAAAAACACACTTTTCCCAAAAGATTTCTACAACTTTGGCCAGTACTGTAGGTAACATCATTACATAATCAGTGATGTTACCTAGTTTGCAATGAAACATCTGCAAGAAAACAATCAAGTTCAGAGAGTACCAGACAATAAAGGAGAATATTTGTAGCTCAGGACCCCACAGTTCAATCCTGGACTACAAATATTCTCCTTTTGTCTTTTATTAGCTTTGGCTCAAAGTTGATGTGGAGACAACACTGTGAAAAGACAACCACACCAATATGAAACTGGCTCTCCTTGACTATTTTGCCATTCACAGAACAAGCATGATTTGCCCTGAATCGCATTTTCATTATCTTTTGGGCCACGTAAGATTCAAGTCTATTTTCAACCAAGATTCTCCTCGAGGAAACGAGAGAAAGCAGCAAAAATGTTAACATAATGTACCAGTTAATGCTGCGAGCGATATTGGATTTCTTTGGCCTCCCTCTTGATGTTCAGTGTTGCAGATTTCTGCTCTCCTGGCTGGCGCAAGCTATTCTTTTGGCACTGTATTCTTGTTCATGCTGCCACACTGAATCACAAAGTAGCATTTTAAGAGAAACAGAGCTTCTGGTGCAAAAAAACCCCACATACCCTCCTATAGCTTTCTTTTCTCGAATTTTTGAGAAAGGGATTGAGGCGAAGATGGCAAGAATTGTAATATAACTTCTAAAAATGATATTTATTTTCTCTGAACATTTTAGACCCCTGGAAATGCAAGAAGTGAGCTGTGGATTTTCAAATTAACAATCTCTTGCAAGGCATCCCAAATAGCAATAGCAATAGCACTTTGACTTGATGGGAGGCTGAATCAACCTTGAGTCTGGTGAGATTTGAGCTGCCAAATTGCAGGCAGCCGGCAGGCAGCAGAAGTAGCCTGCAGTACTGCACTCTAGCCACTGTGCCACCATGGCTCAAAAATAGAATAGAGTAGAGTAGAGTAGAGTAGAGTAGAGTAGAGTAGAGTAGAGTAGAGTAGAGTAGAGTAGAGTAGAGTAGAGTAGAGTAGAGTAGAATAGCAATAGCAATAGCAATAGCAGCAGCACTTAAGAGTTATATACCGCTTCGTAGTGCTTTTACAGCCCTCTCTAAGTGGTTTACAGAATCAGCCTCTTGCCCCCAACAATCTGGATCATTTTACCCACCTCGGAAGGATGGAAGGCTGAGTCCACCTTGAGCCGGTGAGATTTGAACTGCAGAACTGCAGCTAGCAGTCAGCTGAAATAGTCTGCAGTACTGCACTCTAACCACTGCACCACCTCAGCTCTGATGCAAGGATGCAAAAACGCAAAGGTGCTTTTTTCAAGAGGCAAGTGGACTTTCTTGGTTTTTCTTTGAAGACGTTTCATTTCTCATCCAAGAAGCTGAACTAAAGAAGCTTCTCGGATGATTTTTCTTTGAAGACGTTTCGCTTCTCGGAAGACGCTTCTTGGATGAGAAGCAAAACATCTTCAAAGAAGAACCAGAAAGTCCAATTGCCTCTTTGGGACAACCATAATCTGGATGACTGAGAATCTCCATAGACAGTTTCTGCAAGATTTTTGTACCTTCTCCTCCTCCTCCTAATATTCCCACCCCCCTCTTTCTAGCATGCTCTTGTTTACTGCTGGTGAACCATGGGTTCACTCAATGACTGCATTTGTTTAACAACTTCGGTGGCTGCTTTATGACCACTGCATTTGCTTAACCACATGACCGACCCGTTTTTAAAACTGGCATGCCCTTACAACCCTGATGAGCAGGCTCTGTTATGATTGTAAGTTGAGGACTACTGGTATACTCTCGGTTAGCTTTTCGTTTTCTAAGCTAAGGGTATGGATCAGGGGTGAGTTCTACTTACCTTTACTACCGGTTTGCAATGGGATCACGCGCACGCTCTCACTTTGATGCGCGCTGTTGTGGCCCCGCTCTCTGAGCCTATCTCATCGGAGGAAGAAGGCTCCGAACATGAGGGAGAGGAGTCAGCCAGGCCTCCCTCTCCAGGCCCCTCCCCTCTGGCACTGTCTCAGGTGCCGGCTGAGGGAGAGGAGATTAGCCAGGAGCCAGGTGTCTCGGATGAGAGCGAGGGAGAGCCGTCGTTCCTGGATGCACGCCAACGAAGGCATGATAAACGGTTGCAGCAGTTAAGGAGGCGTGCTAGGGATTAGAACTGAGTCACTGGACCACACCCCAGAGACTATATAAGAGAGGGTGGTGGCTGGTAAAACTCCGTGACGAACAAAAACTAACTCTGGCTAGTCACTTGAACAACGTCTGAAGCTGCCGAAGGGATATTGTTTTGCTGGACTATTTGCAATGCGTATGTAATTTTATGTTATCTGTTGCAGTAAAGCTCTTGGCAGAGGGTGCTTATATTGTTGCCAAGTTTGAGATAACGACCTGTGTGCATGCCAAGTACTTTCTTAACCCTTGGCTGGCTGTGTTTGTGCGTGTGTGTAGACGGGGACAGATCACGCGCGCACCTTGCTTCTGCATATGTGCAGATCACTGATGATGACATCTGGAGTGGTGGGCGGGGCCTCCCACCGGTTTTACTACCGGTTTTTGCGAACCAGTCCGAACCGGGGACAACCCACCACTGCTATGGATGGCATGAGGTGTATTAGCTGGCACAATGTTACACCAATAAAAGAAAATATTAGTGAAAAGGGAATGTAACTGATGATGTTTCACCTAACGGAATACAGGTAGTCTTTTGACTTACAACAGTTCATTTAGTGACTGTTCAGTTACAACGGCAGTGAAAAAAGTGTCCTATGAGCAATTTTCACAATTACGACCGTTGCAACATCCCTACGTCATGTGACCAAAATTCAGATGTTTGGCAACGGGTTCATATTTATGACCTTTGCTATGTCCCAGGATCATGTGATCACTTTTTTGCGATCCTCTGACAAGCAACGTCAACAGAGAAGCCAGTTTTACTTAACAACTGGGATACTTATTTAACGACTGCAGCGATCACTTAACAACTGTGGCTTGAAAGGTCGTAAAATGGGGCGAAATTCACTTAACAAATGTTTCACTTAGGAACAGAAATGTTGGGATGAACTGTGGTCATAAGTCGAGGACTACCTGTAACAGAATTAATTCTATTTATGTTTACAGACCTTCTTCTTTTCGGTGTGGATTAATCCTGGGTAACTTATTTAGGAGTTTAAGGAATTTTGACTAAAAGATTTCCCCCCCCCCATTTGCTATTTTTTACCTGATAAACTTAGTTTAATAGCGACTTTAATAGGGACACGGTGGCTCAGTGGCTAAGACACTGAGCTTGTCGATCAAAAGGTCGGCAGTTCAGCGGTTCGAATCCCTAGTGCCGCGTAACGAGGTGAGCTCCCGTTACTTGTCCCAGCTTCTGCCAACCTAGCGGTTTGAAAGCTCGTAAAAAATGCAAGTAGAAAAATAGGGACCACTTTTAGTGGGAAGGTAACAGCGTTCTGTGCGCTTTTGGCATTTAGTCATGCCAGTCACATGACCACAGAGACGTCTTTGGACAGCACTGGCTCTTTGGCTTTGAAATGGAAATAAGCACCGCCCCCTAGAGTCAGGAACAACTAGCACAGATGTATGAGGGGAACCTTTACCTTAGTTTCAGCTTAACCATCAATTATCTAGCGGAGACACTGATTCTCAATCTATCGTGCATTCTGTTAATGTTTAAAGAAGAGACAATATAACGAATAAAATATATTTCGATATAAAACTTCCTGCAACCATTTACATTTCTGTGTTCACCGTGAAATCAATTGCTGGAAGGAAAATGCACAAAGCTCTTTTTTTCTTAGCCGGTTATTCTTAACAAGTGGGGACGCTATTCTGTAAGCTTGGCAAAAGTTCACGTCTCGAGACTTCCAGAACCCCATTATCATGATTAGCTTCTCTTTGGGGATATGTCTGCCTCACTGTCATTTTGGATACCATGTCAAAAGGAGGCCAGGCCATTTCCCCCCAGTAACGTTGCCTAAGTATGACCTTTTTCGGTGCGGGTGCCTGGATTCTGGTTAAGCGTTACTCCCCCTTCCTTCCTCCATTACACATTCACAACAAGGAAATTGCACCCCTTCCTCACCCCACACCATCCCGGAAGTTTAAAATATGCTTTCTTGGATTTTACATTTTTGTTGTCACTTGGAGCAGCTGGGAAAGGGGAAAAAGAAGCATCTCCGGATGTGGCAAATGTGGTTATGCCAGATAATGGCGGGCGATCAAAATCGAACCTGTCAGCTGCCTTGTGGCCATCAGCAAACATTTCGCCTTCTGCTTTGCATGTTAACAGTTTGCAGCTAAGGAAAACCTGATTTACCAGTATCTCATTAAAATAATGCGGACAAGAGGAACAAAGCTGCGGTGCCTGACTGTACGTCACACTAAATCATGACGCTCTGGGGGAAAGCAATTGACTATGGCCTCATTATTTCAGACAAAAGTGGGCTTGGAGGATAAAAAAAAGAAAAAAACCTCCACACTGAGGCCTGATGTATTTTTTTTCCCCCAGTCACGTTTTCTTTCATGTACTTCGGCGAAAAGGATTGTCGGCATCAAAAGAACCCACAGAACCGGCCTTATTTATTTTCCAAAGAATCACTTTTGGTACAACTCAATTACCTCAGGGTTTCCCAACTGCTTACATGCTTTTTTTTTCTTTTGGGGGGGGGGGCGCTTTAAAATTCTCAAGTTTGTTCTCCGGAGTCAATTTGCCAGGGCGATAAGAATCACTAGAATAAATGGGTAGATGGTTTTCATCTTTATTGTTGTTTTGATTCGCTTTTCCTTTTTCCTCTCATTCTTTTAAAGCAGTGGTTCTCAACCTGTGGGTCGTGACCCCTTTGGGGGTCGAACGACCCTTTCACAGGGGTCGCCTAAGACCATCAGAAAACACATATTTTCGATGGTTTTAGGAATAATTTTATGGTTGGGGGTCAACACAACATGAGGAATTGTATTAAAGGGTCGCGGCATTAGGAAGGTTGAGAACCACTGTTTTAAAGCATAGCATTCGAAGTATGAAGCGGGTAAGAGATGATGGATGGATGATTCCTCTTTTTTGTTGCTACTCTGAGTTGCTTTTCCCTCTCTCTCTCTCCATTCTTTTTTTTCCCCGCTCTCTTTTTTTAGGCAGGTGACATGATTAGAAGTTAGACAGGAAAGAAAGAAAAAGCTTAACAAAGGGTGACATGATTAAAAGCTAGAATAAGTGATAGAAATAAAGAGAGTATTAACGTATACATTTTTATTTGATAAAATGAAAGTAATAATGAAAAATAGGTGGAATAATTGAATAATGATAGACTGTAACCTAATATATAGATGTGTATTGTTATTAGAGATATATGTTGATTGAATGTAATAATAATATTTAATGTGATCAGTTTCATTTGTATTGATATGTATAGTGCCCAGATGCCACACTGTTCACACATCAATTTGACCTTTTTATAAAAAATAAAAATAATAATAAAAAACTTGTAAAAAAAAAGAATCACTAGAATAAAATGCAGAAGAGTATTGAAAATATCATGTAAACAGGGGAAAACCTCTACAGGGATTTCAGAAGAGAATAATAAGAATGTTAGAAAATTGTTGGCACTTAATAACTGATTTTACTTGTATTTGGTAGAACCGTGATACAAGCAGGGTTTTTTTAGTTGCATCTTAATAAAGGATTAGCAAACCACCCTCAAATAACTGAAAATAGAAAGTGAATGGATGAGATCTTAAATTTACTAAAACATACCACTGAATCGACTTACGACCACAATTGAGCCCCAAATTTCTGTTGCTAAGTGAGATATTTGTTAAGTGAGTTTAGCCCCATTTTACGACCTTCCTTGCCACTGTTGTTAAGTGAATCACTGCAGTTGGTAAATTACTAACCTAGTTGTTAAGTGAATCTGGCTTCCCCATTGACTTTGCCTGTCAGACAGGGATCACATGACCCAGTCATAAACATGAGTCAGTTGCCAAACATTAAATTTTGATCACATGACCATGGGGATGCCGCAATGGTCGTTGAATGTGAAAAATGAACATCTGTCATTGTTTTCAGTGCTGTTGCAAATTTGAATGGGTCACTAAATGAACTGTTGTAAATTGAGGACTACCGGTACAGTCCAAGTATTGACAAAATAGCAGAAGAATTCATCACAAATCTACATTCATCTGTAGCAGTGGTGAAATGTAAAATTTGTTACTACCGGTTCTGTGGGCGTGGCTTGGTGGTGGTGGGGGTAATGTGACTGGGTGGGCATGGCCAACTTTTTTTTCTTTTACTTTTAAAAGCATTTTTTCTACAACCTCTTCGGCCGAAGAAGTTGTAGAAAAATGCTTTTAAAAGCCTCTGACGATCAGGCAACTCAGCTGGGATCGTCAGCCTTTGAAAAGCATTTTTTTAACAATGTCTTTTAAAAGCAATTTTAAGTCTTTTAACAATACTTTTAAAAGCATTTTTTTCTACAACCTCTTCGGCTGAAGAGGTTGTAGAAAAAATGCTTTTAAAAGGCTCTGACGATCCCAACTGAGCCGCACAATCATCAGAGGCTTTTTTTTTACTTTTAAAAGGATTTTTTCAGCCGAAGAAAAAATGCTTTTAAAAGTAAAAAAAGAAGCCTCTGATGATCGCGCGGCTCAGCTGGGCATGGGGTGGGGCAGGGATTTTTGCTACCGGTTCTCTGAACCACCTGCCATCGCTACCGGATCAGGCGATCCGGTCCGAACCGGGAGCATTTCATCCCTGATCTGTAGGTCACATTCTTGCCTTACTGTTCTGTCCCCGTCCCACACGCACACACACCAACAGACGTTCAAGAGTTAAAGACCAAACCAGCCGGCAAAATCCTTTTCCTTATTATAACGGAACTTGGCAACAACCTAGTGGCTGCCTGCCAAGAGTTTATTACTTACGAAGAGGAGAGATAACTTCTCCCCACTTCTGGTACATCAAAAGAAACAGCTCAATAATTACAGAGTCAATCAAGTCCAGAGATAATCCAGCAAAGTCTATAGCAAAAGTCTGGCAATGCAGAATGGCATGGAAGCTTTCAGCTTTGTTCGTCACAAGGTTTGACTGGCCACCACGCTCCCTTTTATATCCTGTGGGGTATGGTCTAGTGACTCAGCCTAATCTCGGGCATGCCTTTTCTTCTGTTGCGCGCGCTTATCTCTGCGACGCTGACATGGATCCAGCCAAGACTCATTACCCTCATCACTGTCCATCTGTGGCTGCGTGGACGTGCTTGGCCCCGGCCCTATCTCTTGCCCTTTGGCGGACACCGAAGGCATTGCCAGAGAGGAGGGTCCTGGAGAGGGAGGCCTTGCCAACTCCTCTCCTTCACTCTCGCAGTCCTCTCCTGCCGATGACACAGGCTCAGATAACGGACCCACAACACTTATATCCTAAATTCAGTGCCGTTGTAAATTTGAATGGTCACTAAACAAACTGTTTTAAGCTGAGGTCTAGATGTAACTAAGACGGGAAAAAACCCCCAGAACTTATTCACAATCATTCTTTCTAAGAATTTTACCCATTGTGGATAGAAATGAAAATAGCTGTTCTGGACATGAGTTTATTTATTTATGCTTTGGGGGCATGAGAATTAATAAAGCAAATTCTACTTAAAGATAGAAATGGTGGCAGATGAGAATTTCAAAAAACTTTCTCTTCCAAATATTATCTGGATACAGTATTTGTCCCCAAGAATATCTGTGGGAAAAGCTAACAAAGAGAAAAAGAGAAGATGGCAGCCATAACTATGTAACTGAAGCCCCGCCCCTGTGTACAAAAAGGGGCGGTGCTACATAGCTACAGCTGCCATCTTGATTTTTTCGACCACCCTCTCTTGAATGCCCCTTATCTTACATTCACAGTAAAAAATAATAACGGGATTGAACACCGCGATGATTGTTCTGCTTGCATGTCCCAACACTGAGACAAGAGTGCATATATGGGATTATATTGGCCAAATTCATATTTGATTATATATTCCTGGGATATTTTTATGCTTATGATCCTTAAAAAAAAAAGGAGAAAGTAATAACGAGCCACAGAATTGAAAGCAGAATAAATCCTTCATTTTCCATCCTGCCCCTTCAAACAAAGGAGATTAAAAATGAAAGACGTATCATAAATAAAATTTGTATGATCAAAATTGCTATAGTAGAGTCTTCTTGGCATTAACTAGGATTTAGGAACTTTTCTGCTTTATAATATGCTTGTGGGGGAAAAATGCCCGCTGGGGTTGCCACTAACATAAATGATACCATTTCCAATGTTTGTCTTCCCTTTTTAAAAACGCACTGTCCTTTGTGTGTGTGTGTGTGCATGTGTGTGTTTGTGGGTGTATTTTTTATTGAAGAGTAAGGTTTTACGAAGTTGGAAGCTAAAGAAAAATAAAAAAGAAACAGTAAAGGCGAAATAATGTAAGAAAAAAAAGGGAAAATACAGAAAAAGGGAAGAAAAGGTGAATGAGGAAGAAGAAGAAAAATATGAAAAAAGAAAGAAATACTTAAAGTGACTTCCAATAATATTTGTACCGATTATAAACATAATTAAACCCTATTTCCACCCTCTCAGATTACATAACCTAATTCCCTTCTTCTCATATACATCCCTTTTTAATTAGTCATCATGTCATTTTTATCCATTTTCAGCAAAAAGTCCATAAAGAGTCTCCAGAGAAGAGGGGGTAAACCTATTTTCCAAAGCACCTGTGGTGAAATCTGAACCGGTTTGTTACCGGTTCGCTGGCTGTGCATGTGTGCCAAGTGTGCGCTTATGCGCAGTTCACACCAAATGTGCACTGTGCGCGCATGCACAATATGTGCCAAAAGGCGGCTTGGGAAGGTAAGTAGAACAGCAAGGTGGGGGGGGGTAATCAGCTGTGGCGTGCGATCTTGGGAACCTTTTAAAAAACTTTTTAAAAGCATTTTTTTACTACCTATTTGCCCGAACTGGTACTAAAAAAAATGCTTTAAAAAAAGTAAAAAAAAAAAAGAGGCTCGGATGATCACAACTGTGCCACGCGATCATCCAATAATTTTTTTTTACTTTTTAAAAGCATTTTTAACTACCTATTTGCCCAAACCGGTAGTAAAAAAAATGCTTAAAAAAGTTGCACGTCGCTCAGCTGATTGTCAGAACTTTTTTTTTTTACATTTTTTTTACTACCGGTTCAGCGAATCAGTAGTTTTTACAACCAGTAGCATTTCACCCCTGACCTGAGGGCAGGACAAGAAGCAATGGATGCAGACTAATCACGGAGAGAAGCAACCTGGAATTAAGTAATTAATTGACTCTTAGCACAATTAACCAGTGGAACAGCTTGCCTTCAGAAGTTATGGGTGCTCCAACACCGGAGGTTTTTAAGAAGAGACTGGACAGCCACTTGTCTGAGATGGTATAAGGCAGTAATGGCTAACCTTTTTGCCAACGCGTGCCAAAAGCAGGGGGAGCGCGGGGGAATCCCACACCCATAATGCAATGCCCCCTGCCCCCTAGAAAGCCTTGAGCCTGGGGAGAGCGAAAAACGGGACTTCCCCACTCCTGGAGGTCCTCCAGAGGTCAGAAACAGCCTGTTTCCCGACTTCCGCTAGGCCCGGAAGGCCCGAAAATCAGCTGGCCGGCGCACACATGCGCACTGCAGCTGAATTAGGGCAATACTCGCGTGCCCACCGATATGGCTCCACGTTCCACCTGTGGCACCCGTGCCATAGGTTCGCCATCACGGGTATAAGATCTCCTGCTTGAGCAGGGGGCTGGACTAGAAGACCTCCAAGGTCCCTTCCAACTCCGTTATTCCATCTTTTATAAAAGTAATTGTTGCTCCCTCCTTAATCAAACAAGCCAATTTAGCCATTTCTGCAAGCTCTGCCCTCTTCACAGACCATTCCTCCATGATTAAAAAAAATAGTTGATGTAAAAATGTTGAACCTTCCATCCACTGGGAAAATGCAGTAGGTTGCCAATTTTTCATACAAATATTTTCTAGAATAAGAATACTGATGCTTTTGAATTTTTGGTGTCAGAGAGCACTCCTGAGAATACTGTGGACAGCTATAAAAACAAGACAAGAGGACCATCAACCAAATTAATCCAAAGTTCTCACTGGAGGCACAAATGATTAGGCTCAACCTATCCTACTCTGGATACATTATGCAAAAACCCAACTCTCTGGAGAAGGCGCTGAGGTTGGGAAAGGTGGAAGGAATGACTAAGAGCATGGCCAGCAGTTACAATGATGATGGGAGCACCACTGGGAGACCTGGAAACCAGGTTAGAAAATCTATCCATGTGGTAGCAAAGAGTCAAAACATAGAATAACAGAGTTGAAAAGGACCTTCTAGTCCAACCTCCTACTTAAGCAGGAGATCCTAATACAGGGGTGACAGGTTCTGGAGAACTGGTAGCGGAAATTTTGAGTAGTTCGGAGAACCAGCAAATGCCACTTCTGGCTGGCCCCAGAGTGGGGTGGGAATGCGGATTTTGCAGTAACCTTCCCCTGCCACGCCCACCAAGCCACACCCACAGAAACAGTAGTAAAAAATTTTTTTAACTTCACCACTGTCCTAATACCATTTCTGACAAATAGTTGTCCCACCTCTTCTTAAAAACTTCCAGTGTTGGAGCATTCACAACTTCTGGAGGCAAGTCGTCCCATTAATTCATTGTTCTCACTGTAAGGAAATTTCTCCTTATTTCTAAGTTGGATCTCTCCTTGATTAGTTTCCATTCATTGCTTCTGGTCCTGTCTTCAGGTGCTTTAGAGAATAGGTGGACCCCTTCTACAAAGCACCAACAAAGCAAAGCTCCAATGCACAAAATCAACACCAACTTGGGGGCTGAAATCAATCAATCAATCAATCAATCATGTGGAGATTGAGGCATGCATGCGTATATGCATGCTTATTTATTTTGCAATAGACCACAAAACAATTGTTCAGAAACCTTTCTAAATTAATTTTTTGGCCAAGGTATTTTGAAGAGAATGTGATTTTAGATAGACAGCCAATTCCTATAGATCGTGTTAACCCAACGTAAAAAAAAATAAATGATAATATAAAATACACTATAGAATCAACCTGTCCTAAAACCTCTAACAGCTAAGCCTGATCAAGACAACAAGAGTCACACAAAGTTTAATCACATTAAATGAGAATAAAAAAGGAGTTAGGGTAGAGAATCTTGGAAACTGGCTGAATAAAACTTTGACCCCAATTTATGAGTGAATTCATTAATATGGGTAGCGATGGTTTGGTTAAACCTCATTTTCCCAGACTAAAAAATTAAAGGACGGACTGCACTTTTCCCAAAGAAATCTCAGGCTGAAACCTCCATCTGCTCTTTCTTAATGATGTTTTAAAACAGGGTTGTCCAACCTTGGCATCTTTAATACCTGTGGACTTCAAATCCCAGAATTCCCCAGCATGGCTGTCTGGGGAATTCTGGGAGTTGAAGTCCACAGGTCTTGAAGTTGCCAGATCTTCAGAGCCTTGTTAAAAAACAGCCAGGTGCAGACCAACTAAATACTGTGGGAATAAGGAGGCTATTCTATAGGCAGGTGCTATGATAGATACTCAACATTAAAAGAACTAAGATCATGGCATCCAGTCCAGGGGTGAAATGTTCCTGGTTCCGACCGGATCGGGCGATCCAGTAGTGATTGTGGCAGGTTGTTCGGAGAACCGGTAGCGATAGCGGCGTGAGGCTCCGCCCACCCGCCGGGGTGTCCTTACTTCCTGGTTCTTTACCCTCTCTGTGCACACGGCATGTGCACTTCCAAACCAGTAAGGAAGGTAAGTAGATACCCCTGATCCAATCCCATCACTTCCTAGCAAATAGAAGGAGAAGAAATAGAAGCCGTGACAGATTTTATTTTATTGGGCTCCAAGATCACTGCTGACGGTAACTGCAGCCATGAAATTAAAAGATGCTTGCTCCTTGGGATGAAAGAGTGCCGAGAAGAGCAGCAAAGATGATTAGGGGGCTGGAGGCTAAAACATACGAAGAACGGTTGCAAGAACTGGTTATGTCTAGTTTAATGAAAAGAAAGACTAGGGGTGACATATGATAGCAGTCTTCCAATATTTGAGGGGCGCCACAAAGAAGAGGGGAAGTCATCAACCTATTTTCCAAAACACCTGAAGGCAGGACAAGAAGCAATGGATGGAAACTAATCAAGGAGAGAAGCAACTTAGAACTAAGGAGAAATTTCCTGATAGTGAGAACAATTAATCAGTGGAACAACTTGCCACTAGAAGTTGTGAGGGCTCCAACACTGGAAGGTTTAAGAAGAGATTGGATAATCATTTGTCTGAAATGATATAGGGCCTCCTGCGTGCTGGACTAGAAGACCTCCAAGGACCCTTCCAACTGTTATTCTGTTATTTTATAGGATTCCCCATCCTTTGTGGGTCATTTTCTCCTTCAGCATTTCATGTCACTGGATCTGATCTATCTTCCCATGGATTATATCATTATCAACATTTTCTCTTTTGAAGCCCAGGGTGTAAATGTATCTCCTCTCAATTCGCCTCCCTGACTATCTTAGCAGAAAGAAAAAGCCAAAATTTTCTCCCTCATCCCTGCCCCTTGCTTATTTATTTTTAAAAACCACTCATGGATTTGCTAATTGCAAATAACTGCAGGCTTTTCCTTCATTTGCCTTTAAGCTGCTGGCTGTCAAGCCAGAAATACGAAAATTGTAATTCCCCCCTTGAATAATAATGTCCATCATTCTCGATTATTTAAAAAATAAAAATAAAAAAGCCAAACTAATAAAACAGTACGCAAACTTATATGTCCCCATTTCAAAAAGATCACCTGTTCCTGTCTTTCAATTATATTTCCTGCATTTCACTTTTAAATAGCAAAATCCATCCTGTTAAATATGTTCAACGGGAAGTAAGTTCCACTAAAATTAACATGAATCAGGATGCAGGTCAAAAGATGGCATGCGTCCATTTCAGAATGGGAATTCTGCAGTCATATTTCACTCTTTCTTCTCCCAACACCAAGGTTTAGTGCACATGGAAATAAACATGAATGATGAAACAAGATTGATCCAAATTACTACACTGTCAAAATCCTGCATTATTCCTGATATGAAAGAATATCAAGAATAATGATCGAAACTAGATACGAAATTTTCTGCAGATTGGAAGCATGCCACTCTACTCTTCCAAAGAATGACTAAATTTAACCCACACCTAGAGACATATATTCTGTCAAACACACATAATGTAATTATAGAAATATATCTGGGTAGATTAACATACAAGGACACAGTCTTTATGCATAAACTGATTCATATTTCAAACTGCTTTGCTGTCCTTTTTCTTTCAAATGTTGAAATCAGGTTAGAAACCTTCCAGAGTTAGGGAAAAAAATATCTTCAGTTCAAACAGGAGAATGACTAGAAACTATAATTAGGAATACCTGTAACAACTTGATCGATGTATTTGTAATATCTGTTTATATGTAAGCAGGACATTGGGGAATTGTAGGCTCAATCCGAGAATGAAGTTTTCGCCTTCTCTCTGTCAACTGCAGTGAACACTTGTGAATTCAGACCCACTTTGTAAAACCATTTTTTAAATCTCCCAACAATAGGAAAAAAATTATAGCAGCCAAGATGAAAAAAAAACCCCACCCAACAACATTCATTCTGTATCTTAGAGAGCAGTTGAATTTTGCTTTCTGGATCCTGACGGTATTTCTTTCAAAAGTACATTAGTAAGACCCTAAATTTATATACCCACACCGACACTCTCACAAACAGATGTTCAAGTGGAAATGAAGTCCAATCCATATAATCCTTAATTTTTTTAAAAAATATAATAATAATCTTCTTATTTAATCCCATTTTTGTTCACAATTCCTATTTAAATGAAAAGTATGTATCTTTAGTGAGATTGGCTAAAAAGGAAGAGAATATGGACTCCTGAACTCACTCTTAACATTCCAGTTCCACCATTATCATCAATGCAAATTAGTACAAATAGTTCAAGGTACTATGAGTAGTATTAATACTAATAATGCTATTATTAATACTAATAGTTCAAGGTGGCAAACATATCCAACACACCTCCCTTCTCCTAATTTCCCCACAACAACAACCCTATGAGGTTGGTCGGGCTGAGAGAAAGAGTGACTGGCCTAAAGTCACCCAGTCAGCTTTTATGACTAAGGCGGGACTTGAACTCACAGTCTTTTGCTTTCTAGCTTGGTGCCAATAAAAACAGACACTGCGGCCACACAAAAACTAATTACCAGAGTTTTCTGATGACTGTCTAAGAACTAAATAAAAGTATATATACTTTTAAGGTATGCCCAATTGATATTTGGAGTTTATTTATTTATAGGTGAATGTTAACCTTCAACGGATTTGGGGTCGCATTCTATCAATTACACCTATTAACAACATTTTCATTAAAAGGCATGCGACATATTCCTTTATACGCAACAAGTTTAATTCCAAAGCCAAATTATTCACCTAGAACTTTCACCTGGGCAAAACAGACAGGTAATTCTTTAAAAGTAGTAATCCAAAAATTCCATTCAAAAAGACAAATAAGGTGAGGTTTTAGCCTCGGGGTAGAAAAATATACCATCATAGCAAATCGTATGTTCCTCAATCTGGGTGACCGTCCTTTTGGCAGAAAAAGGCGCTCTGGCTTAATTTTCTTTCCCTAATCGGCACAATTTTCATTTGCAACCATCCATCACTTTTCTGCAGCTAAATGTTCTTTTGTTTCTATGGCCTTGATGAAGGCTGAGGAAAACAGATCAGAGAGAATGGGCAGAAGTAATTATGGTCTTTCGATCACTCTTTCTTCTAACATAGCTTTTTTATAGTCTCCATTTTTGGTTGAACTACCCTTGTTTTTATTTTATTTATTTTTTAAATTTTTTGGCTAGCCTAATTAACAAGTCAAATGAGAGGTCCTTGGTTGTTTTCTGGCAGACGTTTTATCATCCAAACTAGCTAATATCATCAGGGCTAGCAATGTTATCACAGAGAGCACCAAGGATTCCTCATTTCAAACTTGAGCTACAAATATTCTCCTTTATTGGTGACAAGTCTAAGTTAGAATCTTTGCTCCAGCTTCTGAAAATACTGAGCGCTCCTATACTCATAATACTAAGCAGATTTCTGCTACAAACCTATCTGTATTTATTATAAATGCATCCCCATTTAAGACATGCTTCTCAGCAAACCTTCACTGAATTCCACCGTTTGACCCATAAATGAATGAATTTAAGCTCAGAATCAAGGCTGCATTTAGCCCACCCGAAAGCCTCACTTCTCCAATTCAATTTAATCAACATTTCTAAATTCAACAAGGTTAAAGGTAACTCCTTCACTTTACCTCAGTGTAGGCAGGGAGTCTGACTTCCATTAATACTACGGGAGATTTTTTCCCCATAAAATGGTAATTGTAGAACAAAGCAAGTCCTTCTGATCTAAGGAGAGAGCAGTTATAAATTCAACAGTTATTAGTAGAAGTCTGCAATTAAAAAATAAAATAAAAGCTTGTTTCTCTGAAGAAGAAATTAATGTGGCAGCTTTTTCACTAGTGGGTGGTTGAATAGTTAAAAAAGATTCCACTTTGAAATAATTGTGGCTAAATTCTAAGACTTTGAGGCAGAAAAAGAAGCTTATTAGAATCTCATGATTGATTTCTAAATGAAGTCATTGTTAAAAAATACTCTTAAATGTTTTACCTGCACCATTATCAATCTGCATACTAAAAAATATTATTGTTAGCTTTTTATTATTGTTAGGTTCTTTTTTAAAAAATACAAACAGGTGTTTATTTTGTTTCAGTGCGATTTTTGGAGTGAGGAAAGACCTGTCTGCATAAAACAAATCTTTAAATAAACAGCTGTCGGTATAAAATGTCGCTTTACATGTAACGAAGCTTTTAAAAAATCCACGAAATTAAGAGATTTGAATGAAAACGAGAAGCGGCTAATTTGATATGACTTTTTCTTGCTGAAAGTTAATGACATATTTCTGTTTGCAAACAATACAAGAGAAAAAAAAAGGGAGAAAGGACGCGAATTAAAATAAAACGCTAAAGACAAGCAGGTTTGAATCCTTCTCACATTAGTCTTAATGTTGGCGACAGTCCTGCAAATCAGTTTAATAACCTTAAACAGTTACACTCCCTATCATCTGTAAAATAAATAGCTTGGACAGAACAAGCCTGCAGGCATTCACTGGACTAATTTGCGTTTTACTCTAACAATGAATGGCAAGTTTCTACTTTAATGCAAGTCTATCTTGATTATCTCTTCATTGGAGACACCAGCACCCCCTCACCCCGTCCAACTGCTACCCGAAGAACCAACAAGCTGTACATTCATTTGACAAAAACTTACCAAGAGGAAATATACTGGCATCTAACCAGAATGACTAAAAGGAGGTGTGGTTTTTTTTTCAAAATTAAACTTTCTAGGCATCTATTGCACCGATCAGTTCAGCTAGATCCTGGTTTATTTTGTAGAATTATCAGAATTTCAGGCCTTCCTGCTACGCTCAATTTAAATCAATCAATCAATCGGATGCCCAAGCATCTTTAGGACTGATGACTTCAAACAGAGGGACACAATTTTCAGCTGGATTTCAGCTTCCGGTTACAATTTCAAGAACTGGTCCCATTCGGTGAACAGGATAAGATAACAGGTAAGAGTGGAATTGTATGAGCAGGTGTCCAGGACTTGGCTCTGGATGATGTTTTTACCTGGTAGACTGTACGCAGGTAAGCATCCTAACCTATAAAATCATAAATGTGGAGGCAACACAAATAATCATACCCCCCAGACTTCTAAACAAAAATAAAAAATGTGGCTTTGCACATACAAACTTGTTCGGAATACCTTAACGGGCACACCTGAGTTGAAAAAGCTTTAAACTTGTGCCGGATTTCCAGATTATCTTCTGCAATGATAGAATGTTTTATAATCTGCACTTTTTGCAGTTTAAAATCCATGTTTCCATGTGAATTCTGACTTTCCAGGAAGGAGCCAGTCCTGATCAACTGAGTTAGAAAAAGAGAAAAAAAAAACCCCTCACTTCTCTTCTTTTACATCAATTTTTTTTTGGGGGAAAAAACACAAGAAAAATAGGAGAAAGTAGGAAAATAGGAAGAAGAAGCTATGTTGGATATGTCTGCCACTTTGAGTTATTTGTAAAAAGAATAAGCGTGAAATATAAATAAATGATAGATAGCTAGATACAGATGTAGACAGACAATTAGATAGATAGATAGATAGATAGATAGATAGAGAGAGAGAGAGAGAGAGAGAGAGAGAGAGAGAGATGTAGACAGACAGGCAGACAATTAGATAGATAGATAGATAGATAGATAGATAGATAGATAGATAGATAGATAAATAGATAGATGCAGATATTATATACAGATCTATTCCAGGCCATCCCACCTGAAACAATGCAATTATCTTTTATTTAAATATTCTCCTGCACAGCCACAAAACACTTTATCTAATATCCTATATCTAATTACTTTGTAGATATCTACAATGTACATTACCTATAGTGTCTGTCTATATACAGGGATTTCAGGTTAAAGACAATAATATAGTATATATATAAACTGATTTAGACCTCCTAGGGTTAAACCTACATAATCTCCATGGAATTGAACAAGGCTGCAATGCTGAATCCTTTGTGAAATTAAAATCTTTTTATAGTGTCACTAGTTATATTTGGGGGGAAATTGTTGGAAAGACATTAAAATATCAACTGCAGACTCCGAAATCTTTCTCTAAGCCAAACCTCATTTTCTCCCAATACAACATCACCAAAATCTGCAAAACTTACTACTAATTTTATGTGGGTGCAATTAAACCCTTTCACATCACATTCTAAAATCAAATTATGCCCTTACACATCTTATTCTAAGGAGTCGATTAATTAGAAAGAAGATTCCACAGCTTGATAAACTTTCATTGCTTTTAGCTAAAAAAACCCAAAACAATTGTAGTTGTTTTTATATTAGCCAGCTGAAGCTAATAGGATTTTAAAGTGTTTCAATTTGCTGGATTAGCCATCATATAGCTGGTATTATTCAGAATGCGTACCATCACTCCTCTAAAAAGGATCGCTGGTTTACAGAATTGATTCATTTAGCAAATTGACATTTTGAGAGATTTAGGACAGAGCCACCTGAGTTAATTGATGTGCTTTTTTATTTAATATAAATACAAATAAATCAGCTCAAGAGAATTTTAATGTCCCAGGTTACCAAGATAGAAAATGGTTCAAACAGAGAAGCAAAGGGGGAAAAAAAAGCATCGAAAAGAGCAGCAGCTCACGCTTAAAAAAGATTATAGTTAAGACAAAGAATGGGTCCAAAGTTTTAAGATATGAATATATCTAACCAACTGAAGCAACCTTGTATTCACAATGACCCCAAATGAAAATTTTAAAACTCCGCATTTTGAACACATTTAACTACAAATTTGGGTATGGGAAGGGGGGTAGACTGCTTAATTATTATTATTTTTTTAAAGTAACTTCGCATTCATTAAACAACTGCATAGGTTTGTCCTCCAGACGATTTATTCCCAAAAGGAATCTGGCGCAAATTTTTCTTTTCCCAATTTTTTTCCCCCCTACTCAAAGTTATTCTTTCTAGAGAGAAAGAGTAAAAAAAAAGAAGATTTCACCATCCGGTTTATAACCACATACTGTAGACAAGTTTTTGTGTTGGTTATTTTTTTTTGAAGTTATGCCTGAAAATTAATAAGAGGGCAAAATTGAGAAGAAAAAAAAGTCTTAAACGAAAATATTCGAGAAAGGGGTTGCAGAAAACAGAGCGAAGTGGTGTGGATGAGGAGAAAGGAATCCGGATTCAAGCTGCAGAGAAGGGCAAGCCAAGCGGAAAAGGCAATTTGGGGGGTGCCTGAAAACGACGGAGAATTTCTAGGGTGTTCGGGTGGAAAGAAGGGAAGAACCGGGATTATTATTATTATTATTATTATTATTATTATTATTTTTGCAGAAGCGTCCAAGCAAAGGTCCCATTTACGGTTTTTCGCTGCAATGTTTGCAAAGCCCCGAAGCGGCCCCGGCGAAGGCAGTACATTTCTCGGGGCAGTTGGGCAAGGCGGCGCCCGTGAAAGGATAGACGGCGGCCGATTGTCCGAAGGGAGCCAAGCCGGGCGGGATGGAGGCTCCCAGAGTCTGTCCCTGGTTGAGGTAAGCCACCAAACGCCGCATCTCCTCCAGGGCCTGGGCCTGCATCAGGATGTAGTTCTTGGCCAGGAGCAACGTGGCGATCTTGGAGAGCTTGCGCACCGACGGGCTGTGCGCGTAAGGGATGACGGAGCGCAAGCCGTCCAGCGCGTCGTTCAGGTCGTGCATCCGCCGCCGCTCGCGGGCGTTGATGCTGAGGCGAAGCGAGCGCTGCTCCTTGGGTTTCTTGGGCCCGAGGGCGCCTCCGACGCCGCCCGCCTTCAGCTTGGCTTCTCCGCCGCCGACGCGCTCGAAGGTCGGGCTGCCCGCCTTGGAGCCTTCGAAAGCCTCGTCGTCGTCGCCGCTCTGCTCGCCGCTGCTCTCCGCCGCTTTGCCCAGTTGAGCCGCCGGGAAAGCAAGCCCGCCCGCGCCCCCGGGGTAACCGCGCCCCGCTTCGCCCGCGCCCCGCACGGCGCCGTAAGCGAAAGCCGTCTGGTTGTAGCTCTGCGCCAGGGCCAGGTAAGACTCGCCGCCCAGCGCTTTCAGCTCGGCCATCGCTGCCCTCGAGGGGACCCAGCCGGGCTAGGACGGCCGACGGAGCCGCGCTTCTCCACAAGGGCGCAGCGGCTGGGAACGCTCCTTTTTTTTTTTTTTTCTCCTCCTCCTCTGCGCGGATCCTGCTAAGCCAACTCCGGAAGATGGGGAGCCTGGGCGCGCCGTCGTCCCAACCGAGACACGTCGGGGAGCTCTTTTTTTCCCTGCGCTCTTGGGAAGCACGTCTTTTTTTTAAAAAAAATTATTTTTGCGCCGTCGGGCCGCGCAAGCGAGGATCGGGGCTGTCCAGTTGCGCGTCTCGCTTCTCTCTTCTCCCTCCCTCCCTTTCTCCTCGCTCGATCCGGGGAGCCTCTCCCGAGATCCGACGGAGAGGAAGCGCGCGCCCTGCTTTTCACCTGATCCGGATTTTACCCCGCACTCAGCCGTCTAAAGGATCCGGCGCCCCGCAGTTGTTGCCCAGCCTTTCGGCTTCTCCTGCCTTGATCCGATCCGATCCGGAGGAAAAAAGGTTGGCTGGGAATCCCGCTTTGGGATGGGGCGAGACGGCGGCGGCGGCTCTGCCTGCCTGCGGCCGCCCGTCTTGCAGGAGCAGCTCGCTGGGTCTGGAGCCAGCTGGCTCCGCGCGGTGCCCTGACCGGAGGCAGGATATTAATCATTGCCCACCTCGCCCATTATGTTGCGGCGAGGCGCCCGCTGGGACTGAGCGGCCGCCCAATCAGAGCCATCGCTCTAATTAATGGCCTCTTTAAGAGGAAAAAAAAGAAAAAGTCTCCGGCCGTGGAAAAAGCAGGCGCGCCCCGTCAAGGTTGGTCGGGAACGGCTGCGTTCCCACAACCACAAGCCCAAGCAGGTCAGGTTTATTGATTTATTGATTTGGTTATTTATTGGTTCGATTTATATGCCGCCCTTCTCCGGAGACTCAGGGCGGCTTACAATGCGTTAAGCAATAGCCGTCATACATACATACATATATATATATGTATGTATGTATGCATGTATGTATGTATGTATGTATGTGTTTTTCCTCTAGCCAGGTTTTTCCTAGGTAACCAAAGTTTTTCTGCAGCCCTACGTAGGAAAAACCTGGCTAGAGGAAAAACACACATATATCCTACGAAGAAGTAAGAAAAAAAAATATATAAATATATTTAATTTGATTTATATGCCGCCCTTCTCCGGAGACTCAGGGCAGCTTACAATGCGTTAAGCAATAGCCTTCATACTTTTGTATATACCTGCTTAGTAGGGCTTTCACCCCCCCCCCAAGCGGTGTTCTTTTTTATACAAAGTCAACTTATTGCCCCCACAATCCGGGTCCTCATTTTACCTACCTCGGAAGGATGGAAGGCTGAGTCAACCGTCTCTACATGGGGCTCCCCTTGAGGAGCACCCGGAGGCTCCAACTGGTGCAGAGTGCAGCTGTGTGGGTGGTTATGGGAGCAACGTAGCGTTCCCATTTAACACCTCTCCTGCGCGAGCTGCACTGGCTCCCGGTGGTCTTCCGGGTGTGCTTCAATGTTTTGGTTACCACCTTTAGACCACCTTTAGAGCACTCCATGGCTTAGGACCCGGGTACTTACGGGACTGCCTGTTGCCACCAGTAGCCTCTCACCGGCCAGTACGCTCTCACAGAGAGGGGCTCCTCTGGGTGCCGTCGGCCAAACAGTGTCGACTGGCGGCCCCCAGGGGAAGAACCTTCTCTGTGGGGGCACCTGCTATCTGGAATGAGCTCCCCCTGGAGATACGGAGGATCCCGGATTTACGCACCTTCTGCCGTGCCCTCAAGACCTTTTTATTCCAACAGGCTGGCCTGGCCTAACTTCCCTTTTTAATTGTAAATTTTAAATTTGTTTAAAACTTTAGGGGTGTTTTAATCTGTTCGAGGCCAAATTTATCTAAATAGGTTTTTATACTGTTTTTAAATTTTGTAATGCTTGTTTTATCTTTTGGCTGTTCACTGCCCTGAGTCCTTCGGGAGTAGGGCGGTATATAAATCTAATAATAAATAAAAATAAATAAATAAACCTTGAGCCTGGTGAGATTTGAACTTGCAGTAATTGCAGGCAGCTGGTGTTACTTAACAGTGCTTTAGTTTGCTGTGCCACGAAGGCTCTTAGAAGATTGAAGGCCTTCTAGGTTTAATTCTAGGATTGAGCCAGATTTAATCTTGTTTAGGTTCCCTTTATCCCTTTATAAGTATCTTAATGTACTTAATATTATAATGTATAGATTGCAGGAACTGGGTATATCTAGTCTAGTGAAAAGAAAGACTGGGGGTGACAGGATAGCAGTGTTCCAATTATTTGAGGGGCTGCCCCAAAGAAGAGGGGGGTCAAACTATTCTCCAAAGCACCTGAAGGCAGGAGAAGAAGCAATGGATGGAAACTAATCAAGATGCTATTCAACCTAGGATAGGGGTGGGCAACTGCGGCCCTTTTACAACCTGTGGACTTCCTGTCTCAGGAATTCTGGGAGTTGAAGTCCACAGGTTGTAAAAGGGCCACAGTTGCCCACCCCTGACCTAGGAGTAAGGAGAAATTTTTTTGACAGTTGAGTACAATTGATATTGTAGAACGGCTTGCTTCCAGAAGTTGTGGGTGCTTCATCACTGGAGGCTTTTAAGAAGCGATTGGACAGCTATTGGTCAGCAATTTCATAAGTCACCTGTGTGAGCAGGGGGGGCGGGACCAGGGGTGAAATTATTATTTTTTGCTACCGGTTCTGTGGGCGTGGCTTAATTAGTGGGCAGGGCTTGGTGGTAAGGTGACTGGGAGGGTGTGGCTTGTTGGTCAGGTGGGCGTGGCCAAGTCAATGTCACTTCTTTGCCCTTTTTTAACCTACAAAACACAACACAACACAACTGGCTCACCCACAATGTAAAAGCAGCTGTGCTAGACCCAAAATGGCCCCTGCAACAAGCAGGAACCTTACACAGCCACAAAAAGCCCAAAAAACCAACTTTCACACTTTACACACACAAAACTATTTTTTTTAAAGCTCCCAAAGGGGGAAAAAACTTACCCAATAGAACAGGAGTCTCCAACCTTGGCAACTTTAAGACTTGGCAACTCCCAGAATTCCTCAGCCAGCTTTGCTGGGAGTTGAAATCCACAAGTCTTAAAGTTGCAGATAGAGCTGCTTACCGATGAGCTTGATTGCAGGCAGGGAGATTCAGTTGCTTGCCGACGCAATGGATTGCAGGTATTACAGCGTTGCGACCAGCAGCTAAGGTAAGCAAGCTGGAGGCTGGAGGGGGAGGAAGGGGGAAGAAAAAAAGAAACTTTTTTGTCTTTTACATGGCTCTGGCGATCCAAACTGAGTTGCCTGATTAGCAGGCCACTCAGCTGGGATGTCAGAGCTTGGCTCGTCAGAGCCATTTTAAAGAAAAAAAGGCTCTGATGATCGCGCGCCTCAGCTGGGCATGGGAGGCGGGGGCAGGGATTTTTGCTACCGGTTCTCCGAGCTGCCCGCCGCCATCGCTACCTACTCGCCCGAGCCGGTCCGCACCGGGAGCATTTCACCCCTGGTAAGAACTAACGCACAAGCTTGTATCAACAGCTTATATGCTGAGGCTCTAGAAAGAGTGCAAAGAAGAGCAGCAAAGATTACTGTATTTTTTGGAGTATAAGACGCACCGAAGTATAAGACGCACCTACCTTTTTTGGTGAGGAAAAGAAGAAAAAGAAAACTGCCTCTGACCAATTTTGCCTCGTTGGAGCAAGCAGCAAACAGCCTGCTTTACTTTCATTTTCGTTCTCAGCTTAGCTTGATTAGCACAAGGGGAAAAAAATCTTCTCCAGCAATTTACCTCTTTCATCAAGCAGCAGAGCCCTGTGGAAAACAACTGAGATCAAATCAGCTGAAAGTCAGGAGACCGATCCAATCAACTTGTGCTAATTAGGCTGTGCTGAAGCTGAAAGGAGCTGTTTTTTCTTGCTGTTTGCTTGCAAGGAGGTAACTGCTGCGAGGCAGAGGCCAAAGGGTGGGGGCCAGTGAATGGGCGGAGCTACATTTGGTGTATAAGACGCACCTACATTTTCACCCCCTTTTAGGGTGAAATGGCAGGGGAATAATACTGCAAAATCCCCATTCCCTCCCCACTCCTGGGAGAAGGATATTGCAAAATCTCCATTCCCACCCCACTCGGGCCAGCCAGAGGTGGTATTTGCCGATTTTCCAAACTGCTCAAAATTTCTGCTACCGGTTCGTCAGAACCTGTTGGATTTCACCCCAGTCTCTGGCTGAAGCAGGGGATTGGACTAGAAGCCCTCCGAGGTCCCTTTTGACTCTATTATTCTATGTTCTATGTTCCTCCCAGCCTTATGATTCTAGGTATTGAATGGTGTTAACAACAAAGGAACAATTTAGAGAGGGCGGATGGGCTCAGAAGACAGAGACAAGTCGAGTGACCCTGCGGGTTGTCACAAAAACATAATGGACACTCAAGGAGAATTAAACTTGCATGATAGCTGGCAGGTATCGGCATCCATTCTCAGAACTGCCCTGATGAGTTGTTTTATTTTAAATGCTTAGTAAGTGGATGAAACAAAGCAGGGTTTGAATAACGAAGGAGGGGAAGAAGGGAACTGAATTGTATTGGCCTAGGGCTGGGTTTTAACTGGAAAAGGGAGGGTTGATCTATTGAAATGCAGCGAGGTAATTAAACTGGTGAGCTAGTAGTAGTTTTATTTATTATGGGATTATTGCTCAGTGCAGTACAGATATGGAATAAAATAACTCATGCAATTACGTATTGCAATTAATTCTAGAATGCAAAATGCAAAATGCAAAATCAGGTGCCTCTCAGCTAAAAGGTCCGTGATATGCAATAACATTTACCACTATATTTTCAAAGCAGCACCTAAGAAATAATTAAGACTTGACAGTCAGTTTGGTATAGAGGTTAAGATGCTGGTCTAGAAACTGGGAGACGGTGAGTCTCCCAGTTAGGCATGGAAGCCGGCTGGGTAACTTCGAGCCAATCACTAGGAGACTGTGAGTTCTAGTCTGTTTTAAGCACAAAAGCCGGCTAGGTGACTTTGGGCCAAGCACTCTGTCTCAGCCTAACTCACACCACAGGGTTGTTGTTTTGGAGCAAATAGGAAGAAGGAGGAGTATTAGGTATGTTTGCCACCATGAATTACTTACAAAAGAAGGCTAAAAATCTAATAAATAAATAAATTACACAACAGCTGGAGCTCATAAGGCACTCATAAGGCATTCCTCTTTAGCTTATTTTCCAGAAATAGCTTTACAATGAAGAACTTGTGAACAATGCATATCAGGCATGTGTGTGTTGTGTTTAGAGAGGAAAGGTGAACAGTTTTCTTACCTTCTTAACTTCAGTGTTAATGTTATGGCCCTGTCGGAGTATCAGTCGTTGCAGCAGTCAAATCCAGAAAGCACACATAGGTAACTGATGCAGCAGGATTCATTAACTACTCTTTATATATAATAGAGCCCATGAGACATATATACAATACCAAGAGTGGTTCTTCCAACGTGGTAGAGAGGAGAGATGTTTTCGATTTCAATTCAGCAGACAGACTAGTTTCGTTCCTTTTTGCACAGACTCGGAGCTACAGAGCCGCACCCAGTTTCAGTTTCCAAACAGTCCTCATTGGCTGACTGAGTTGCTATGCCTGTTCATTGGCTGACCTTGTTACAGGGGTGAAATGCTCCAGGTCTGGACCAAATCGCCCAATCCGGTAGCGATGGCGGGTAGTTCGGAGAACCGGTAGCAAAAATCCCTGTGACCCCCATGCCCAGCTGAGCTGCACAATCATCAGAGGCTTTTTTTTTTTACTTTTAAAAGCATTTTTTCTACAACCGCTTCCGATGAAAAAATGCTTTTAAAAGTTTTTTAAAAAGCCTCTGATGATTGCACGGCTCAGCTGGCAGAATCAGAGGCTTTTCAAAGCATTTTTTTCTGCAACCTCTTGGCCGAAGAGGTGGTAAAAAAAATGCTTTGAAAAGTCTCTGATGATCCCAGCTGAGTTGCCTGATCGGCAGAGGCTTTTCAAAGGATTAGAAAAAATGCTTTGAAAAGTTTTTTTTTAAAAAAAAGTTGAACACGCACCCCAGTCACATTACCCCCCCCAAGCCACACCCACAGAACCGGTAGTAACAAATTTTACATTTCACCCCTGCCTTGTTACCATGTCTGCCAGACATGAATTCTCTGACAATGAGAATGGAGAGGAGGCGGAGTCAGCAGAGGGCGGCTCAACTACTCGGAAGGAGGGTGCCCCGCCCCTCTTCCCAAGGATTACCTGGAGAGTAGCATTTACAGAGATGCTGTGGAGAGGGGCTTTTGTTGGGAACAAAAGTGTTGTATTTCGCGGCAACATGCTCCACGGCTCCGAGAAGAACTTTGCTCCAGAATCCTTGCTGGTTTGGACTGAGGTTTGATTCTTTGCTTTGACGTTCGTCGTGAACTTTGCCAAGTTTGGGAGCCTCTCTTGTGCCTGGAGCAGTGCTGACTCCTGTTGCATGAAACAGGTGCAGGCGCATGTGTTCGAGTCTTGACCTTGCGGAACGGACCGGGATTTGTTGGATTGTGGGGATTGTGGGGAATGGTGGTTGAATAAAAGTTGTCAAGCTTCTGCCTAGCACGTGTTGCTTACGCACCACCCCTGGGTCATAACACATAATTTTACTGCATATCACAACATTATCAAGCATTTTCTGTTTGGTTATGCTGCAGGGTGGAATCGTGGTGCAGTGGTTAAGATGTGGGGCTTGTCGGCTGGAAAGCCAGCAGCCCAGGTTCGAGATCCGAGTGCCGCATGACTGGGTGAGCTCCCGTCCTTACCTCAGCTCCTTCCTACTTAGCAATTCGAAAGCTCGCCGATGCGAATAGATAAATAGGTACCACTTTGGTGGGATGGTCACAGCACAGCATAATGCATGGCTGCAGAAATGCCTTTGGACAGCACCGGCTGAATGAAACGGAGATAAGCACCGCTTCCTATAATCAGCAACGACTAGCGGAGTAAACTCTGCAGGGATTCCTTTTTTTTATGTTGCAGAGGAAGTTCAATATGTATCCTACAACTAAGGAGAAATTTCCTGACAGTGAGAACAATTGGTGGAATGGTTTACTTCTGGGAGTTGTGGATGCTCCATCACTGGAGAATTTCCAGAAGAGTCTGGCCAGCCATTTGTTTCAAAACATATAGGGCTATAATGGTGAACCTATGGCACGTGTGCCCAAAGTGGCAAGCGAAACCCTGTTGCCCGGCACACGCGGCTGTGCCTGTTTGTCTTCCAGGTTTCTGGCGCACGTGCGCGTGACGATCAACTGTCCTTCGTGCGCGCAGCAGTGCCAAAAACCGGTATGTGCATGCACGCCAGCCAGCTGATTGTCCAGTGCGGATGCGTGCCAGAATCTGGAAGTTCGCCTTTTCCGGAGTGCGATCCCTTTGCGCATGGGGCAGTGCCGAAAACCGGCCTGCGCATGTGCGCCGGCCAGCTGATCATCAAGCGCAGGGCGTGCTAGAACCCAGAAGTTCAACTTTTCCGGAGCGTGGCCCCAATGAGAGCGCGCGCAACGTTTCCGCACGACCTTTTCGGCACTCGAAAGGTTTCAAGGTTTCTTCCAACCCTAATTGGAGCCTTGGTAGTACAGTGGTCTAAAGCACCCTGTTATTAAGACCAGCTGCCTGCAATTACTGCAGGTTCTAATCTCGCCAGGCTCAAGGTTGACTCAGCCTTCCATCCTTTCTAAGGTAGGTAAATTGAGGACCCAGTTGTGGGGGCAATAAGATGACTTTGTATAAATATACAAAAGGATGAAGGCTGTTGCTTAGCGCACTGTAAGCCACTCTGAGTCTCCGGAGAAGGGTGGCATATAAATCAAATTAAAAAAAAAAAATCTGTTTTCTAAATTAAATAAAACAGTTTCTGATTGAAAGCCAAACCTCCCCCCCACTCAACGCTTCGTAGCTGCGGTGGCGCAGTAGTTAGAATGCAGTAATGCAGGCTATACTTCTGCTGACTGCTGGCTGCCTGCAATTTGGCAGTTCAAATCTCACCAGGCTCAAGGTTGACTCAGCCTTCCATCCTTCCGAGGTGGGTAAAATGAGGACCCGGATTGTTGGGGGCAATAGGCTGATTCTGCTTAGAGAGGGCTGTGAAGCACTGCAAAGCGGTATATAGGTCTAAGTAATATTGCTATTGCTATAGCAGTAAGAGAAAGTCAACGATGGAAGAAAGAGGATTATGGGCTTGCTCACACTGGTTCTCTATAAGCAAAGCTTTAATTTGGATTTCTGCTCACAGTTAGAAAGTGGATGTGACCTAGGCTAGATGCCCCTTCCAACATGGACACTAACAAATCAGGATTATTGCAGGACATTAAAATACTTTTAACGTTTTTTATACTACAGTCTCTTGCCTAGCTTGTGTGGCACTAAGGTTTCAGAGCAACCCAGTATTTCTGCTGGTGTAGAAGAAAAATTTTAGTTATCCGTCTATGGAAAGTTAAGCGCTGACATCTAGTGGCAATCTAGTATATTGCACATTTTTTTTAAAAAAAAAATCTGTGGATCTTTTATTTCTTTGATGAGAAAGATTTTGGGGACACAGTTTTCTTTTCTTTTTTTTTTAAAAAAAGTTTTTTTATTTTTTAAACACACAGACAGACACACATATAATGTATTTTTTCTGAACAGAGTATTGGCCGGTTCACAAATTTAAACAATTTTTAGTCATTTCAACACAATTTATATATTCCCTTTTTTGCCATAGTATTTATTCTCTCTATTTTTCTTTTTTTTTGGGGGGGGGAGGCACAGTTTTCTGTTCGCACACACTTAATAATTAGTGTCTTATCACGGTGGTACATTACAGGTAGTCCTTGACTTACAATCATTCGTTTAGTGACCGTTCAAAGTTGCAACAGCACGAAAAAAGTGACTTATGACCATTTTTCACACTTATGACCATTACAGCATCTCCATGGTCACATGATCAAAGTTTGAATGCTTAACAACTGGCATGTATTTATGATAGTTTCAGTGTCCCAGGGTGCTGTTATCACCTTTTGTAGCTTTCTAATCAGCAAAGCCAATGAAACCAAATTCACTTAATAACCATGTTACTCAGGGGTGAAATGCTCCTGGTTCGGACTGGATCGCCCGATCCGGTAGTGATAGCGGTGAGTGGTTCGGAGAACCAGTAGCAAAAATCCCTGCGCCCCCCCCCCCATGCCCAGCTGAGCCACACGATCATTTAACAACTGCAGCGAGAAAGGTTGTTAAATGAGGTAAAATTCACTTAAAAACTGCCTAGCTTAGAAATTTGGGGCTCAGTTGTCATAAATCGAGGACTACCTATATGCAAACAGCATACCTAGGAATAAGTGCCACTTTTTGAGTGATGGTAACCGTGAAATAAAGACAAAGATTTCTTCTAGTTTTGAACCAATTTTCTTCTCTCCAGGACTTTAGCAACACCATGGTGAACTAACTTTCCTCTGCCACCAGATCTGGATATTTTTATTTCTGTCTCCAGAGAAAGATTTTATAGCACTGTAATTATTTATTTCCTTGTTTTGTCTCTTTCCCAGGCTAATTTCCTACCTGTGCTCAACATAGTAGAGTAACAGCGTGGAAAACTAGGAATGCGTGCGTGAGAAGCCCTCCCTCCCTCCTAGAAGAATGAAATATTTTGGGAAATATTAAAAAGGCAGAAGATTATATTTCCCTAAAGGAGAATGGAGAAACATGTTTTTAGAGGCAGAAAGCAGCCCCCAGTCTTTCTTAATAGCCCACAGCAGATACCAGCACTGAAGGAGATAAGAGCTTATTGAAAGAGGAAGCCAACTATCTAGATGGCTCCATTCACAAGCAAAGCAAATACTGCCAGCAGAAGCCCATTCATGACAGGATATTTCGAAACTCCTTGCAGCAAAGTTTGACAGCTAACAAAAGTAGAATGGTAGAATTAGAACAAGTAGCCAAGATCCAACACAGGACGAAAGCCATTAGCCACAATAGGAATTGCCCAACCCCTTTCAGAACACAAGTCCCTTCATTGCACCATCCCCACAACAGCTCAAACTTCGAAGTCACAGAAACCTAAAAAGATCCACTCATTCAACCATTTGGTCAGCTGACCCAGAACTGCACGCTGTCGCTGAGTGCAGTTCTGTTCGTCAATAAACCAACTTTCTTTCCAATCGCCTCCATGTTGTTTCCAGCGTTTTTCTCCCAGTTTGGAAGAAACCAGATGGATGTTCCTTGCAACATGTATAATAGAATGGGATTCTGTGTTACTCTTTTCTCTAGCCTGTCATAGTTATTGTTAGGATTAGTACTGCTAATTTAACTGCCATTCTAGATGATTTTGAATCCTGTTTTGGTTCTGATGTATTGATGTTTTTGAAACATGCTGCTGTAGTCAAAGATGACGCAGAACCTGGTGGTGGAGTCAAGAGAGGAATCGGTCTGGAATCGTTACATTCCCACAAGCGATACCAGTGCAGCCCAGCTTGAATTCCATTAACTCTTACCTAATGTTTGAGCTTCTTGATCAAAAGGGCGGCAGTTCAGCCGTTCGAATCCCTAGCGCCGTGTAACGGGGTGAGCTCCTGTGACTTGTCCCAGCTTCTGCCAACCTAGCAGTTCGAAAGCAGGTAAAAAATGCAAGTAGACAAATAGGGACCACCTTTGGTGGGAAGATAACAGCGTTCCGTGCATCTTTGGCGTTTAGTCGTGCTGGCCACATGACCATGGAGATGTCTTTGGACAGCGCTGGCTCTTCGGCTTTGAAACGGAGATGAGCATCGCCCCTAAAGTCGGGAAGGACTAGCACATATGTGTGAAGGGAATGTTTACCTTTTTAAAGATTACCACTAAAGGAGAAAACATGTAAACTTTACTGACAATTATAGAACGAAGCAAAATATTCTAACATTGGACCTATTGAAGGATATTTCTGAAAATGGACTCAGAAGTTAGGTTTTTTTAATACAGATAGTCCTCAACTGAGTCCAACAACTGAGTCCAAAATTTCCATTGCTAAGCAAGAAAGTTGCTAAGTGAAATTTATCCCATTTTATAACCTCTCATGCCAAAGTTAAGTGAATCACTGCAGTTACTAAGTTAGTAACATGGTTGTTAAGTGACTTTAGCTTCTCCATTGATTGTCAGAAGGTCACAAAAAGTGATCACATAACCCCAGGACACCGCAACTGTCAGAAGCACATGCCAGTTGCCAAGTGTCCAAATTTTGATCACATGACCACAGGGAGGCTGTAATGGTTATTAAAGAAATACCGTATTTTTCGGAGTATAAGATGCACCTACTTTTTTTGGTGAGGAAAAGAAGAAAAAGAAATCTGCCTCTGATTCTCAGCAATTTTGCCTGGTTGCAGCAAACAGCTTGCTTTACTTTCGTTTTCGTTTTCAACATAGCTTGATTAGTCCAAGGAATAAAAAAATCTTCTCCAGCAATTTACCTCTTTGCAGCAAGCAAAACCTGTGCAAAACAGCTGAGAGCAAATCAGCTGAGAATCGGGAGGCCGATCAAATCAACTTGTGCTAATTAGACTCTGCTGAAGCTGAAAGGAGCTGTTTTTTTCTTGCTGTTTGGTTGCAAGGAGGTAACTGCTGCAAGGCAGAGGCCAAAGGGTGGGGGCCAGTGAGTGGGCGGGGCTACATTTGGGGTATAAGACGCACCTAAATTTTCACCCCCTTTTAGAGGGGAAAAAGGTGCATCTTATACTCCAAAAAATACAGTAGTTGTAAGAATCCATCCGCTAGGGAATTCTGGGAGTTGAAGTCCACAAATCTTAAGGCTGCCAAGGTTGGGGACCCCTACTTAAAGGATGCTCTCAGGGTGGGACAACACACAGTTTGGCCTCCTATGACACGGGAAGCTGGCTTGCATTATGATACTTTGAATGGACACCAGCAGCTTCCTGACTTGTCCTTGGTTTAAGTCAGTGTTTCTCAACCTTGTAAACTTGAAGGTGTGTGGACCTCAACTCCCAGAAATAAGGGGAGAATGCCGTGCCCCGAGGATCCCCCACAAAAACGGGTTGGGATTTGATCCCTCCCTCCATCAATTATGGACTAGAACCAACCCAAGAGGAAGGAAGTGAACCAACATAAGACTGTGCCTCTAACTCCTAAGTCCCAACACTGGTCCAGAAGAGAGTATTATGTGAGTTGATTGGCATTCTCCTGCAACTTTGGTTTTCCTGTGTTTTTACTTTTATTTGTATTTTAGTGATTTAATGATGGTTAAATCACTAGTTAAGTGATTTGTTTTATAAATTATTTTATAAATCACTATTTAAGTGATTCCTAGAGGAGATCAACCCTGACTGCTCTTTAGAAGGCCAGATCCTGAAGAAGAAACTCAAATACTTTGGCCACCTAATGAGAAGGAAGGACTCACTGGAGAAGAGCCTAATGCTGGGAACGATTGAGGGCAAAAGAAGAAGAGAACGACAGAGAACGAGGTGGCTGGATGGAGTCACTGAAACAGTCGGCGTGAGCTTAAATAGTCTCCGGGGGATGGTAGAGGACAGGAAGGCTTGGAGGAACATTGTCCATGGGGTCGTGATTTTTTTGAGCCTCCGGGAGGTTAAAAATTGCTTTTCCCGGAGTCTGGAGGCCCTCCGGAGGTTGTAAACAGGCCCGTTTCTGGACCTTCTTTTGCCCTCAATCGTTCCCACCATTAGGCTCTTCTCCAGTGAGTCTTTCCTTCTCATTAGGTGGCCAAAGTATTTGAGTTTCTTCTTCAGGATCTGGCCTTCTAAAGAGCAGTCAGGGTTGATCTCCTTTAGGAATCACTTAAATAGAGATTTATAAAATAATTTATAAAACAAATCACCTATTTTATAAATTTATAAATCACAAATCACTTCTGGAACTTCCGGTAGGCCCATTTTTTGCCCTCCCAGACCTTCCGCGCGGCCCCTGCACTTACCTGGAATGATGAACGGGCCATGTGGAGACTCTGGGGAGGGGTGGGGTGGGCGAGCCAGCCAGGGATGGCATTTGGGGGTTTGCCGAATCCCGGCGATCCTTGGCTAGAGGATCGCCCAAACCCTGCCAAACCCCCAGGAGCCCACCCCTGATTGCACCCCTTAAATAAATAGACAGCTGGAGTCAAAATCCAAATGTGTTTTTCTAAATAACTCTGTTCTGAGCAATTTATGATGTTAAGAAATGTTAAGGGAGCCTGTTTACAACCTGTAATGTTATGCCATTTAATAAAAGTTGATTCAAGACCGTGTTTAAATGTTAAATTTAAATTTACCGACAAAGAAATAAAGGGAGACCAGCTAGCCATGTTGAAATTACCGTTGCTGTGTCCCAAGCTCATCGGATCCCCTTTTACGACCTTCTGACAAGCAAAATCAATGGGGAAGACGGATTCACTTAACAACCGTGTTACTAACTTATCAACTGCAATGATTCACTTAACAACCGTGGCAAGAAAGGTCGTAAAATGAGGCAAAACTCACTTTGCAACTGTCTTGCTTAGTAACAGAAATTTTGGGCTCAAGTGTGGTCGTATGTCGAGGACCACCTGCTAGTCCTTGATTTCTTTAGCAACTCTTCAAAGTTACAATGGCACAGAAAAAAAGTGACGACCGGTCTTCACACTCATGACCGTCAGCATTATCCCCATGGTCACATGATTAAAATTTGGGTGCTTGGCTGTTGACATGTATTTACGATGGTTGCATTGTCCCAAAGTCACATAATTATATAGAGCCTTGGTGGCACAGCAGATTAAAGTGCTGTTAAGTAACACCAGCTGCCTGCAATTACTGCAAGTTCGAATCTCACCAGGCTCAAGGTTGACTCAGCCTTCCATCCTTTCGAGGTAGGTAAAATGAGGACCCGGATTGTGGGGGGCAATAAGCTGACTTTGTATAAAAAAGAACACCGCTTAGGAGGGGCCGAAAGCCCTACTAAGCATGTATACACAGAAAGTATGAAGACTATTGCTTAACGCATTGTAAGCTGCCCTGAGTCTCCGGAGAAGGGCGGCATATAAATCGAATCAATCAATCAATAATAAATCCCCATTTGTGACCTTGCCAGCTGCCTTCTGACAAGCAAAGCCAATGAAAGAAACCAGATTTGTTGAACAGACGTGCGATTCACATAAGAACTGCAGTGATTTGTTTAACAACCGTGGCAGAAATGGTCATAAAATCAGATGCGACTCTCACTTCACAACTAAAGTGTCTTGCTTAGGAATGAAAATTCTGGCTCCAATGTTATAACCAATTGTGGTTATAACACAAAGACTACCTTTACTCTGTTTTGAAATTTCTGATAACAGAATAACAGGCTTGGGAGGGACCCTGGAGGTCTTCTAGACCAACCCTCTTGCTCAGGCAGGAGACTCTATACTAGTGATGGCTAACCTTTTTCTCGTCGTGTGCCGAAAGCGACCATGCATGATAGTGTGCACACATGCTGGCACCCATAATGCAATGCGCCCCCTGCCCCCCGTTTTGGGCCTTGGTAGTACAGTGGTCTAAGGCACCCTGTTATTAAGCTGGTTATTAAGACCAGCTGCCTGCAATTACTGCAGGTTCGAATCTCGCCAAGGCTCAAGGTTGACTCAGCCTTCCATCCTTTCTAAGGTAGGTAAATTGAGGACCCAGATTGTGGGGGCAATAAGCTGACTTTGTAGAAATATACAAAAAGGATGAAGGCTATTGCTTAGCGCATTGTAAGCCGCCCTGAGTCTCCGGAGAAGGGCGGCATATAAATCAAATTAAAAAAAAAACCTGGAGGGGGCGCCGCACCCCCATGCCCCATTTTGGGCCTAGTAGGCCTCCCTGCAGCCTCCTGGGACAAAAAACTGGACTGTGGATGGGGCGCAGCACCCCCCCCATGCCCCGTTTTGGGCCTAGTAGGCCTCCCTGCAGCCTCCTGGGCCCAAAAAACGGGCAGCGGGAAGGGTGCACTGCAGTCCCCTGCACGCCACACGCATGCATGCATGACCCCCATGCATGCGTGCGTGTCTCCTGCATCTGCTCACCTGCATCCTGAAAATCAGCTGGCTGGCAGGAGATGCGCACACATGCACGGTGGAGCTGAGTTGGGCGACGGCTTGCGTGCCCACAGAAAGGGCTCCGCGTGCCAGCTGTGGCAAGCGTGCCGTAGGTTCGTCATCACGGCTCTATACCATTTCAGACAAATTGGTTATCCAATCTTTTCTTAAAAACTTCCAGTGTTGGAACTTCTGGAGGCAAGTCGTTCCACTGATTAATTCTTCTCACTGTCAGGAAATTTCTCCTTAGTTCTAAGTTGCTTCTCTCCTTGATGAGTTTCTATCCGTTGCTTCTTGTCCTGCCCTCAGGTGCTTTGGAGAATAGCTTGACTCCCTCTTCTTTGTGGCAGCCCCTGAGATATCGGAACACTGCTATCATGTCTCCCCTAGTCCTTCTTTTCATAATAGCAATAGCACTTAGACTTATATACCGCTTTACAGTGCTTCACAGCCCTTTCTAAGCGGTTTACGTCAGCCTATTGCTCCCAACAATCAGGGTCCTCATTTTACCCACCTCGGAAGGATGGTCAAACTGAGTCAGGATCGAACTTCGGCAGTGGGCAGAGTTAGCTTACAATACTGCATTCTAACCACTGCGCGACCATGGCTCATAATACTTGTCTCGTGTATTATAAAAAAAACCCCAAAAAATGAGACACAGCTGAGCTGTGACAATTCTAATATGAGAAGAAATTTATTCCTTTTTCTGTTTTTGGCCAGCCCACGAGATGGCAGCCTTGCAACATCTACGGAAGAGCAAAGAGCCGCGAAGGCCTCATTTTGCCAACTTAATCCCTTCTGGTTTCCATCGCATACGGAAGGCTTGTCTGGTGACCTCCAGAAGGAAAATGCAAAGTCATCTTTCTCCTTAATAAATGCCTTTGGAGTAATTTATGAGATTACTTCGGACTAATGAATTAATTCATGCAATTGAAGGAAAGGGATTTTGGCCTTCAGAGAGAGCTGCCACCTGGTTCATTGAAGCATTGCCTTTCTGTTGGTGTGAGCTGCAGACAGTGGTGGTCTGTGGTGGAAGAACCTTCTGTTATGCAGACGTAATTGTGAATCCATTGGGCCTTTATTTATTTACTTAGGGGATGGCAAATGCTAAAAAGCACATCACAATTACATTCTCAATGAACTAAGGTGAAACTGTTTATTTACAAATTCAAAGATAGGCTACCGTATTTTTCGGACTATAAGTTGCATTTTTTTTTGTCTCTCAAAAGGGAGTGAAAATGTCTGTTTGTCTTATAGACCGAATATTGCCGAAGCCCCGCCCACCCACCAGCTGTTTTTTGGCCTCTGCACACTCTGTTTTTGGGCCTTTTAAGGCCTTTTTAGGCCTTTTTTCAGCCCATTAATGGATTTTTTTTCAGCCCATTTTTGATGCTTTTTTCAGCCCAGTTTTTGGCTTTATTTGGCCTGTATTCGAGGCTTTTTTAGGTCCCGTTTTTCCGAAAAAAGCCTTGAAAATGGGCTGGAAAAAGGCTGAAAAAAGGCTGGAAATGGGGCACACGGAGGCCAAAAACTTTTTTTGTTGTTTTCCTCTTCTAAATTTAGGTGTGTCTTATAGTCAGGTTCGTCCTGTAATCCAAAAAATACAGTATTTATAGAAAAATACAGTCAACGTAGTCCTTGACTTACGACCACAATGGAGCCCAAAATTTCTGTTGCTAAGGGATAGCAATAGCCCTTAGACTTATATACCGCTCCATAGTGCTTTACAGCCATCTCTAAGTGGTTTACAGAGTCAGCATACAGCTCCCAACAATCTGGGTCTTAATTTTACCCATAGATAGATAGATAGATGATAGATAGATAGAGGTAGAGGTAGAGGTTGAAAGAGATAGATAGATGTTAGATAGATAGATAGATAGATAGATAGATAGATGATAGATAGGTAGATAGATAGATAGATAGATAGATAGATAGATAGATAGATAGATAAAGGTAAAGGTTCCCCTTGCACATATGTGCTAGTCATTCCCGACTCTAGAGGGCGGTGCTTATCTCGGTTTCAAAGATGAAGAGCCAGCGCTGTCCAAAGACGTCTCCTTGGTCATGTGGCCGGCACGACTAAACGCCAAAGGTGCACAGAACACTGTTACCTTCCCACCAAAGGTGGTCCCTATTTTTCTACTTGCATTTTTTACGTGCTTTTGAACTGCTAGGTTGGCAGAAGCTGGGACAAGTAACGGGAGTACCTGTTACGCGGCACTAGGGATTCGAACCGTTGAACTGCCGACTTTTTGATCGACAAGCTCAGCGTCTTAGCCACTGAGCCACTGTGTCCCTATTACCGCGTACCTATAGATAGATAGGTAGATAGATACAATACGATGCTATTTTTCCATGTTCTAGTCAAGGATTTCTGGTAACATGATAAATCGCACCATATAATTTTTTTGGCAACCCCTCCCAATATACTTTTGTCACTGCTTTTGTTTTTGCCATTGTATTTTTTTTTTAAATCATAATTTTTCTTCCCATTTTATTCTGTAATCCTAGTAACCCTGCCATTTAACTGTTATCCATTTCCAGCTCTGTTTAATTTTCTCAGTCAAGGTTGGCTAGGAATTTCAACCTGTTGTGATAGATCTTTGGGAATATTTTGAAATACGATTGCAACCCAACTGAGCTGGAGAAAGATAGAACTAAATAATTTAATCTCTTTCTTTCTAGAGATTATACCAAGCATGTACAGAAGGCACTATCAATAAATGCAATTATATTTCTTTTGTACAGGTAGTCCTTAACTTACAACCATTTCTTTGTTGACCATTCAAAGCAGTGGTGAAATCCAATTTTTTTTACTACCAGTTTTGTGGGCTTGGCTTGGTGGGCGTGGTGTGGTGGGCATGGCAGGGGAAGGATACTGCAAAATCTCCATTCCCACCCCAGGGGAAGGATACTGCAAAATTCCCATTCCCTCCCCACTCTGGGGCCAGCCAGAGGTGGTATTTGCCGGTTCTCCGAACTGCTCAAAATTTCCGCTACCAGTTCTCCAGAACCTGTCAGGACTTGCTGGATTTCACCTCTGATTCAAAAGTTATAACGGCACCGAAAAAAGTGATTTAGCCATTCCTATAACAACAAGTCTTTCTAATCAACAAAACCAAGGTCAAAATTTCATTTTTTTTTCTTCACAAGCACAAATTCCAGAAGTGATATCCGAATAAGAACACATTTTCCTCTTTGAGTAAAATAATGAATTTAACCATTTCTGCTTTATCTTCTTTGCTATGGAAATAATGTGTATTTCTTTGTAAACTGTCACCATTTTTATTTACAAAATTTATGGTATTCTTTCAAATTCTTTGACCTTTGACTCCTTGACTTACAACAGTTTGTTTAGTGACCGTCTGAAGTTACGATGGCACTAAAAATGTGACTTATGATCATTTTTCACACTTACGACCGTTGCAGCAGCCCCGTGGTCAGGTGATCAAAATTCGACCGCTTGGCAGCTGGCTCATATTTATGACGGTTGCAGTGGTGACCCCCTTTTGCGACCTTCTAACAAGCAAAAGTCCATGGGGAAAGCCAGATTCACTTTACAACCGTGTGACTCACTCACCGACTACAAGGATTCACTTAACAACCGTGACAAGAGAGGTCTTAAAACGGGCAAAACTCACTTAACGTCTCGCTTAGCAACACAAATTTGAGGCTCAGTTGTCTTCGTGAGGAGTACCTGCACACACAAATTGTTTTAAGGAAGAGCGATGGTGCTTTTTTGCAGGGACAATAAACACTCTAAAGTACAGTGTGAATTTGGGGCGAAGGCTCGGTTTACGCAAAGATCACAGCTCCCATCCCGTTATCAATAAGCCATCAATAAGTCACATCAGACCTTCATAATGATGGCGTTTAATTAAACAACAGAGGCAAACCCCATGCATTAATAATGAGGCACAACACATCAGCATGCAGGACTAAATACATTTTTAAATTAATAATGAGGCGTGGTGGCATTAGCGAGAAAATGAAATTTTATGAACAACTTAATAAAGCCTCTTATTTGCTGAAGTTTTAGCATCTGGGGAATGGGAGAATGGCGAGGGGATTTTTTTTCCAGAAAGGGAGGGTCCGTTGAAGCAGACTCTCTAATTCTATTTTCTCAAACTAGCGTCCCTCCTACTGATGAGTAGTGAAGTCCAGTGGTGGGATTCAAATAATTTAACAACTGGTTCTCTGCTGGGTGGATGTGGCCAGGGGGTGTGACAGGCAGCACTCAGCCTCCTGCACCCCTCTGGGAGCAACCCCCCGTGCCCCGTTTTGGGCCTAGGAGGCCTCCCTGAAGCCTCCTGGGAGCAAAAACGGGCCGCAGGGGGCACACCACACACCCCCGTGCCCTGTTTTGTGCCTAAGAGGCCTCCCTGCACTTACCTGGTAGCCAAAATGGGGCACGTGGCGACTCCTGGGAGGGGTGGGGTGGGGAGGGGTGGGGCCAGCCAGAAATTTAACTACCAGTTTGCCCGAACTGGCTGAATCCCACCACTGGTGAAGTAAGTCCTTTAATCGGACATAATTCAACTCCCAGAATTCAACAGTCATCATGGTTGGCTGGGGAATTCTGGGAATTGAAGTCCACAGCTCTTCAAGTCGTCAAGGTTGGCTGTGCACACCTGCATTTAGAGGGTATCTGTAAAGCCACCCGAGCAAGAATTGTTCAGAAATCACTCTGGACCATACAAGTAGTTCTCAATTTACAACCACAATTGAGCCCAAAATTTTCATTCCTAAGCGAGATGGTTGTTAAGTGAGTTTTGTCCCATTTTGCAACTTTTCTTAGCGCAGTTGTTAAGGGATAGGTCATCCTCGACTTATGAACGCAATTGAGCCTATAATTTGTGTTGCTAAGCGAGACAGTTGTTAAGTGACTGTTTTAACTTTGGTCACGAAATGAATAGTTGCAAGTTGAGGACTAACAGTATTGTTGAATGAATCTTACACATCAGTGGCAGTCTACATCCAACTGAAATTGCATTACTAGGATTTTTATCCACTTATTGAGTCCTTCCTAAGAACCTGGCATAGACAGATGTTATGTTTGATGGTGTTAAGGGTATCCTGCTTGCAGGATGTAAGCTGTTCCGAGTGAAGCTGCCTTTTGCAATTGACTGATGGGGATTTTGTCAATGCCGATGGTGATCAAGTGGTGCTTCAGATGTTTTGGGATTGCACCCAAGTTGCCCGCTACTATTGGTATTAACTTTGCTTGCTTTTGCTGCAGTTCTATTTCTATTTGCAGGTCTTGGAGTATTGCAAATTTCTCCACTTCTTTCTCTTTTCTGCAGTCTCCAGGCACTGATCCATGCCCACTAGCCAGACACTTTTGTCTTTCTTATCAACAACTGTTATGTGGCAGAGGCTTGTCTGTTTGAATTCTAACGTCCCAGAGCACTGTAGCTTCTTCATTTTCTCTAAGTGTATCTATTTTGTAGTCCCACCAGTTCTTGCTGGCAGGCAAATGGTATTACTTGCAGATCTTCCAATGTACATTTGTTGCCACTTTGTCATGTTGCTGTTTGTAGTCAGTCTGGGCAATCTTCTTGCAGAAGCTAATTAAGTGGTTGACTGCTTCTTTAGCTTCTTTGCAGAGATGGGGTTTATTGCAGTCTTCCTTCCTTCCTTCCTTCCTTCCTTCCTTCCTTCCTTCCTTCCTTCCTTCCTTCCTTCCTTCCTTCCTTCCTTCCTTCTTTCCTCTCCCTCCCTCCCTCCCTCCCTCTCCTTTTTTCTTCTTTTCTTCCTCCCTCCCTCCCCCTCCTTTTCTTCCTTCCTTCCTCCTCCCTCCCTTCTTCCTCCCTCCCTCCTTTTTTCTTCTTTTCTTCCTCCCTCCCTCCCCCTCCTTCTTTTCTTCCTTCCTTCCTTCCTCCTTCCTCCCTCCCTTCCTTCCTCTCTCCCTCTTTTCCTCTAAGTGTATATATTTTGTAGTCCCACCAGTTCTTGCTGATAGGCAAATGGTATTTCTTGCAGATCTTCCAATGTACATTTGTTGCCACTTTGTCATGTTGCTGTTTGTAGTCAGTCTGGGCAATCTTCTTACAGAAGCTAATTAAGTGGTTGACTGCTTCTTTAGCTTCTTTGCAGAGATGGGGTTTATTGCAGTCTTCCTTCCTTCCTTCCTTCCTTCCTTCCTCCTCCCTCCCCCCTCCTCCCTCCCTCCCTCCCTCTTTTTCTTCTTTTCTTCCTCCCTCCCTCCCCCTCCTTCTTTTCTTCCTTTCTTCCTTCCTTCCTTCTTCCTCCCTCCCTCCCTCCCTCCTTCCTTCCTCTCTCCCTCTTTTCCTCCTTTCCTCCCTCCCCTCCTTCCTTCCCTCTCCCTCTCTCCTTCCAGATTAGACAGAAGGCTGGGATGGAAAGTGCCATTTTGGTATATCTTAAGAATCCCTTATTGTCCAACACAATGCACCAACTTTTATCCCTGTTGTTTGAATATAGCTACTTAGGCATAGTCCAAAATGTTTTGCTAGAATCATAAACATTTCACTGCTCAAAGTTTTCTGACCACATTCTTATGCCTTTCAGCTTTAAATAACTGCATGGATGAGTAATGCATTATTAAATTTGAAAAGTAGAAAAGAAGTAAGAAAATACATAAATGGCAGTGACTAAAAGAAGGAGTTTGACTCATTGACTCATGGCTGATTTCTGAAGGCCAGTGTAGGCATGGAAGGAAAGTTTGTGCGTGGTTCCAAAATATCTTCCAAGTCAATGCTCTCTGAATAGAAAAAAGAAAAAAAAGGAAATAAGAGTTACATCCAGAGGGAAGGACTTATATGCCAATTTAAGCACTCCTAACTTAGGGTAATATCAGATCTGAGCTGACAAATAAAATACAGACTGTAAAAATGTTGGAAGTGGGTTATGAACAGTGGTGAAATCCAATTTTTTTTTTACTACCGGCTCTGTGGACCTGGCTTGGTGGGCGTGGCAGGGGAATGATACTGCAAAATCTCCATTCCCACCTCACTCCAGGGGAAGGATACTGCAAAATCCCCATTCCCTCCCCACTCCTGGGGAAAGGATATTGCAAAATCTCCATTCCCACTCCACTCTGGGGCCAGCCAGAGGTGGTATTTGCTGGTTGTCCGAACTACTCAAAATTTCTGCTACCGGTTCTCCAAACTGCTTAAAATTTCCACTACCGGTTCTCCAGAACCTGTCAGAACCTGCTGGATTTCTCCCCTGATTATGAAGCTAGGCAACCATAATAGTCATGAGAGATGAAGGCAAGAGAATCAACAATTGGGAATGACCACAAGTGGCAGAAAGAAAGGTAGAAATTTCTATAAGTGATGGTGCAGATTAAAAGGGAAATATCATTGACTGCCAATTAGCACAGCCAATGGAAGGTTGTGGATGCTATAATTCAGCTTCTGGAGAGCCACAGCTTCAACATCTATGGATCAATGTCTTTAATTAATTAATTAATTTATGTTATTCAATTTATATCCCGCCCTTCTCCTAGTGGACTCAGGGCAGTGCACAGCCAGAACTAAAACACATACCAATACAAAATTTAAAATTTTTAAAAGAATTATATAACTGTGGCCCAAAATTTAAAACATTCAAACTAAAACCCATTTGACAATTTAAAAGGCTAAAAAAGGCTAAAAAAAAAGGGGGGGGGTTTCACGCCAGCCCTGCTTGATGAAAAAGAAAAGTTTTTAGGGCACGGTGAAAAACCAGGAGATCCGATATCCTTCGTATCTCCGGGGGCAAATCGTTCCAGAGGGCAGGAGCTGCCACAGAGAAGGCCCTCCCCCTGGGGGTCGCCAACCGACATTGCCTGGCTGACGGCACCCTGAGGAGTCCCTCTCTGTGGGAGCGTACTGGTCGATGGGAGGCTATCGGTGGCGGAAGGCGGTCCCGCAAATACCCAGGTCCTATGCCATGGAGCGCTTTAAAGGTGGTGACCAACACCTTGAAGCGCACCCGGAAGACCACTGGAAGCCAATGCAGCTCACGCAGGAGAGGTGTCACATGGGAGCGCCCCCTCGCTCCCATAATCTCCCGCATGGCCACATTCTGCACCAGTTGGAGCCTCCGGGTGCTCCTCAAGGGGAGCCCCTTGTAGAGAGCATTGCAGTAGTCCAGGCGGGAAGTGACGAGCGCCTGATTGACTGTGCGTAAGGAGTCCCGATCCAGAAAGGGACGCAACTGGCGAATCAGGCGAACCTGATAAAAAGCCCCCCTGGCCACGGCCGTCATATGCTCTTCTAAAGACAGCCGTGCATCCAGGAGGACACCCAAATTGCGAGCCCTGTCCGTGGGGGCCAATAACTCGCCCCCAATAGCCAGCGATGGCACCAGCTGGCTATATCGGGATAAATCCTCAGTACTGGATCAAACACCAGCTACTATTCAAACCAGCACAATTCAAGATGCTAATGATCACCTTTAAAGCCTTATATGGCTTGGGACCAGGCAATTTGAAGGCCCACCTCTCCCCTGTTACCTCCACCAAGCCCTCCAGAGTGGGGAGGTAGGGCATTTACAGGCCCCACTGGTGGGACCAGGAAAATGAGTCTTCTCAATGGTAGCCCCCTCTCTATGAAACATCATTCCCCCTGAGGTATGTTTGACCCCCCTACCTTGTTGCTTTTCTGAAAGGATCTGAAGACGTGGCTTTGTAAATCGGTCTGGGGACCCCAAATGGAGATGGAGCCAGTCAAGTCGCTGATTTGATTGTGTTGCTGCTGCCATGGGGTATGCATGGGGTGGGGGTTTATGGGTTTTTATATTGTGGGTTTTTAATGCTTGTTGTAAGCCGCCTGGAGTCACCTGGGTATGAGTTGGATAGCCATATAAATTTAATAGATAGATGGATGGATGGATGGATGGATGGATGGATGGATAGATAGATAGATAGATAGATAGATAGATAGATAGATGACAGATAGATGATAGGTAATTGGACAGATGACAGACAGACAGACAGACAGATAGATAGATGTAGCTATAAGATAGATAGATAGATAGATAGATAGATAGATAGATAGATAGATAGATAGAGATAGATAGATGTAGATATAAGATAGATAAAGATATATGTATATATAGAGATAGATAGATAGATATAGATATAAGAGAGAGAGAGAGAGAGATAGAAATAGAGATAGATAGATAGATAGATAGATAGATAGATAGATAGATAGATAGATAGATGACAGGTAGATGATAGGTAATTGGACAGATGACAGACAGACAGACAGATAGATAGATGTCGCTATAAGATAGATAGATAGATAGATAGATAGATAGATAGATAGATAGATGTAGATATAAGATAGATAGAGATAGATATGTAGATATAGAGATAGATAGATGTAGATATAAGAGAGAGAGAGAGAGAAATAGATAGAGATAGATAGATGGATGGATATATGATAGATGAATGGATAGATAGAAGATAGAAAAATGATAGATGTTTGATACTAGACAGATGACAGATAGATGATTGATAGATAATAGGTGAAAGAGATATACAGACAGACACATGGATTAGATAGGTAGATAAATAGAGAGAGAGAGAGTGTGTCAGTCAGTCAGTCTTGACGGGTGAGCAGAAAAACCACAAGAATTCAGGTATCATAAATCCAAGGGCCCTTCACCCTTCACTTTCTCTCCCTTTGCATTCCTGAAAATGCGGCGCTTCTTCCTGCATTGTTCCATTAACAGCATTACTTGCAATATTGCTGTTAACACCGCCGTGCATGGAACACTATTCAATTACTGCCGCTCTTCATGCCCGTCGCGTCTGGGAAATCCGAAACCAGAGTGGCTCCCTGCAGGCCGCCCCGCTCCAGCCTTCCATAGCTTCGCAGCACCCTGCAGGGTCCTGTCTGTGGAAGATGGGGCAGGGGTTGGGGTTGGGGCTGGGGCTGGGGAAGCCATGGCATGACTTTCCAAATTGAGCCTGATTTGACAGCAGCTGTTTCTGCAGTTGCATTTTCTGAAATGGGTTTTAGAAGCCAAGTTTGGCAATAGCTTTTTCCTTTCCCTCCTTCCCTGGAGCCCAACGCTCGCTAGTTCCTCTTGCAGTTCCGATGTGTGTTTGTCTCTTTGTGCGACTCCCATTATGACTTTGCAGTGAGAACAGTAGGAAATTACGGTTTACACCAATGGACGGGAAAATGCATTTTCTTTTCCACTTAGAGAAATGACAGCTTTCAAAGAGAGAGCTAAAAGTCCCCCCTTAGCAACGAGAGTTCTATAAATGCTTTTTTTTTTTTAAAAAAAGGAAGTGTATGTGTGTGCAGAGAGAGGGAAGAAGAGAGAGAGAGAAAGAAAGAGTGAAAGAGAGAGAAAGAAAGAGAGAATGAAAAAGAGAGAAAGTGAAAGAGAAAGAGAGAGAAAGAGGGAAAGAGAGAGGGAAAGAGAAAGTGAAAGAGAGAAAGAGAAAGAGAGAGAGAGTGAAAGAGAGCAAGAAAGAAAGAGAAAGAGAGTGAAAGAGAGAGGAAAAGAGAAAGGGAAAGAGAGAAAGGGAAAAAGAGAGAGAGTGAAAGGGAGAGAGAGAAAGAGAATGAAAGAGAGAGAAAGAGAGAGTGAAAGAGAGAGAGAGGGAGGGAGGGAGAGTGAAAGAGAGAGAGAGAAAGAAAGAGAGAGAGTGAAAGAGAGAGACTGGCTTGTTTTAAGGGCTTCTTTTTTTAGCATTATTTCTTTATTTAATAATTTTTGTCTTGCCTTTATTATTTTTAAGGTGGTGAAGATGTCTAATAATATTTACTCCTCCTATTTTCCTTATAACAACCACCTTTTGAGGTGAATTTTGCTAAGAGAGAGGACTGATCCACTCTCATCCAACCATCTTTCATGCCGAAGGTGGAACTAGAACTTACAGTCTCCTGGTGAATGGCCCAAGATCACCCAGGTATCCTGCCTCAGGCAGGACTAGAACTCACAGATTCCCAGTTTCTAGCCTGGTCGCTTAACCACCAGACCAAACTTGGTGTATTATTATTATTATTGGTTTATTAACAACCTCTGTCTATCCCAGGTCCTTGGGAAGAACTCGATTGGGGAATAAAAATGCCAAATCCGATCTGAACATCTGGCTGACTGTGTGACAAACCATAACTGGCCTATTATTTTTTTCATCAAGAACGCAATTTATTCCCATATCATCATTCAGAATGCCAGAAATTAATCTCCTCAAAATGAGATAAAGAAGATAAAGGAAAAAAAATGCCAAGTTTGCATGTTGCGAACTGGGAGACGAAGGAGTAAAAGAGCGATTAAACCATGAGCAAAAATGGATCTCTCCCTCTCTCCCTCTCCCTCTCCCTCTCCCTCCCTCCCTCCCTCCCTCTCTCTCTCTCTCTCTCTGTATAGTAGTGGCCAAAATTGTGGAAACCTTTTGGGAAAAGTGTATTTTCTAAAACTAGCTAATAACGCCACTTTTTTGGGGGGTAGTGCCATAAAATTAGATATCAATGGAAAGATAATTTAATCAAGAAGGTAATGCAATGACTTTTATGAAGGTGTGGTGACCCAGGACCAAGTAGTTCGTATTAAATGCAAACAGTTTGGTATTAGAATAGCAGTTACAGCAGTGGTGGGTTCCTCCCGGTTTGGTCCGGTTCGGCCGAGCCGGTAGCGGTGACGATATGACATCACCGAACCGGTTCTCCCCCACCCCCCCACGTTATTCTTACCTTTTATTTGGTCCCACCCTCAATCTATTGCTGCCTCCTGAGTCCCAGCTGATGACTAGAGGGAAAAAACCTGTTTAAACTCTTGCCGCGGGGCTTCAAAGGGCCGTCCTACAGCTGATCAGTGTTAAAAGCAAACATATGAGTCGGGTCATAAGTGCGAGGACTGGTCGCAAGTGCGAGGACCTTCCAGAAATGACTCTGACCAGCTAGCCACGCCCACCTAGTCACATGACCTCCAAGCCACACTCACAAAATAAGCCACGCCCACAGAACCGGTAGTAAAAAAATTTAGAACCTACCCCTGAGTTACAGTATAAAGAAGAAAAGTGAAACACGTAGAAAAAAACAAGATATACAAAAATGATCACCATGTCAGCTAATCCTTAGTTGGGTAACCTTTAGCATGAATGACGGCCTTACAACGTCTTCCCATGGAGTGAACCAAGTCTTTCAGTTCTGCAGCTGTTATCATGTGAAACCACGATTGAATGATGGCTTCTATTAACTGGGTTTTATTGCTGGGTTGCTTTTGACTAACAACTTTCTTTAGTCGGCTCCATCGATTTTCAATTGGGTTAAGGTCTGGGCCAGAGATCAGCAACCTGTGGCTCTGGAGCCGCATGTGGCTCTTTCACCCCTCTGCTGTGGCTCCCTGTCACTCAAAATATACATCACATATTCGCCAATGTGCGACACCCGCCGGCACGCAATTTATTGAGCTTTTCAACCTCCGGTAGGCCAACCATGGATAAATCCAAGAAAAGAAAAGTTTCAGAAGAAAACAGAACGTTTAATTCAACTACATATGCTAGTTTTGTGGTCACTCAAGAAATAGTCAGGCACTGGATGGGTTTTGTGGCTCCCGGTGTTTTCTTTTCTGTGGGAAATGGGTCCAAATGGCTCTTTTAAGTGTTTAAGGTTGTAGTCCCCTGGTCTGGGCTATTCCCAGGCCATTCCAGCAGTGGAATAGGATTATCTTGAAACTCCAAAAAAAGAAAAAAAAAGAAGTGGTGTTATTAGCCATCAAACCTCAAAAATACACTTTTCCCAAAAGGTTTCCACAATTTTGGCCACTACACACACACACACACACACACACACACACACACACACACACACGTACGTACACAGTATATATGTATGTATATTGATGCTGCCGTTTAATCAGGTTTATCGTGAACCTCCTGTAAATTTCCCAGGCCTATTGTAATATTCCAGCATGGCAATTGCATCTCGCAGAGCCCAATTGGCCATAATGTGCCATGAAATTAAAGTATGATGTTACTGCGCAAGAGAACGTCAGGGTTTTCCGTGGCTCCGGGCTCTTCCCGCTTTGCAAAACTTTTGCCTCCGCACAAGCTGCTGCGCTGTGTTGTCAGGCAAACTCAGGCCAGATCTGTGCAAGGCGGCTGCACTTAGCAGAATTACAGAAACAAGTATTGAGCGATCGACATTGGGACGCCCTTCAAATCTCCATCGTGTTGGCTTCCAGTGGCCGGTTCCACGTAGGCTGACAAGCCTTCGTTTCGCCTCTGTTCGAAGTGACAGTGGCCCCGAAAGAAGTGACTGGTGACCGTTTTTCACACTTACGACCATTGCCGCGTTCGTTGTGCTCGTAAGTCGAGGACTACCTGCCCCTGCCCCAGAAAAGGGGATGAGAGGATGATGTCTCCGCTTCTTCGGTCAAATTGATTTGGCCTCTTTCTTGCTTTTACAAGCCCGCCGTACGGATGAATATTTATGATGTTGGGTGAGTGGCAGACCAATCCAAGCCTGCAGGTCCAATAGAATTAATGTAAATTCCAGTCAACCGTGAAAAGTTGCTCAAAGTGAACTACATTTCAACACCGCGAATGGAGCAGACATCAGAAAGCTGAATTCCAATGTGATAATTACACAAAATGGGGCAGCAGTCATAGGAGGATTCGGGGGGGTTTGCTGATAAAGGTTAATAAATTTTTTCTGACAAGGGCTTGTTGTGCTGAATCAGGCTTCCGTGGGGTTACACTTCGACGTCTTCAGACTGGCACTTTTGACCCCGATGCAGGAAATCCATCTGTCTGTCTGTCTGTCTGTAGCTTTGCTTGCATTGACTCGATTCCAGCTAGTCCTGGACTCACCACCGCAATTGAGCCCAACATTTCCGTTGCTAAACAAGGCAGTCGTTCAGTGAGTTTTGCCCCCATTTTATGACCTTTCTTGCCACATCTGTTAAGTGAATCATGCGGACATTAAGTGAATCTGGCTTTCCCTGTTGCCTTTGCTTGTCGGAAGCTGGCTGGGAAGGTTACAAATGGTTGTTCCAAAGGTGATTTTTTTCAGGAGGCAACTGGACTTTCTTGTTTTTTTTTTCCCTTTTGAAGACATTTTGCTTCTCATCTGAGAAGCTTCTTCAGCTCTGACTGGACGGTGGGGAAGGGAAGGATTTATACTCCTTGCAGGCAGCTGGTCATTTGCATCCTTTTAGAGCAGGGGTCACCAACCTTTCGGACCTCAGGGACCACTGAATTCATAATTTTAAATCCTGCGGACCACTAATATGATCTGCCTAATGACTGGCTGGATGGGCATGGCAAGGTGGTCATGTGACTGGGTGGGTGTGGCCAACTCAATGTCACTCACATCAAGGGGTGCCTTGCCAGCCTCTACTCACTACTTCTCTCCTGCCCACCTGGGCTCCTTAGGGCCCCAACAGGAAGCAGTTGCTGGAGCTTAAGGAGCCACCACGAGAAAGAGTTGGCAAAACAGCTGGCTCAGTTCAAATTGGATCTGACCAAGAAGGAGGCTCAGCAGAAGCACCTCACTGAGGACTAGGAGCATAGGTTTTCGAAGCAGAGGGAAGACCTGCGGGAGTGCAAGGCCAGGTACCGGCGCCTGGAGGCTCAGCGGGCTGAGATGGTCAGTCACTGGAACAAGACCCTCCGGCTCTTCGCCACCAGTGGCACTCCCTCCAGCCTTTGCCCAAAGCCCCGCACAAGGAGGCTGAAGCAAACCCCGAGTTGGAATTTCTGCTCCACTCTGACCCATACAAAAAGACCCAGAAGGGGGAAACTCTCTGCAGCAACACAAACATTCATTGCATGTATCCGGCACAGGGGCCATAGTTTGAGTACCCCTGATTTAGTGCAATATAAAAAAAGTGCAAATAATTTTTCTGTGGACCATCAAAATTTTCTTGCAGACCACCAGTGGTCCACGGGCCACCAGTTGGTGACTGCTGTTTTAGAGGGTCGTTGAAGCACTTGGAGGTTTATCTGTGTCCTCAGGGTCAACTGAGTAGCGTTCCTGGTTCCTATAATCTGCATTTTTTTTTCTCTGGAAATCCATTCCTACTCCCACAGCATTCCAAGGGTGTTCATCCCAAATTGTATAAGTCAATACAAGTCGGTAGAGATTCTCAGTCATCCAGGTCATGGTTGTCCCAAAGGTGCTTTTTCAGGAGGCAAACTGGACTTATAACTGGTGATCATGTGACCTCAGGACAGTGCAATCCTCATAAATACATACTAGTTGCCAAGTGCCTGAATTGTGATTACGAAACCCTGGGGATGCTACAGTGGTCGTAAGTGTGAAAACTGATCATGAGTCATTTTTTTCAGTGTTGTTGTAACTTCGAACGGTTACTAAATGAATAATTGTAAGTCGACAATTTACCAGTATTCTGTGGTACGCTACACCAACAGTCTCCAACCTGTGGGCCGTGTCCTACTAGTGGGCTGTGAGGGGTTTGCAACTCGGCCATGGAAACAGCCGGCAAGTGTGCACACGGGCGTGCATCCTACTTTGTGTGAACAGCAAACGAGTGCATGTGTTCATGCTCCATGTACAGGCACACCGTTGTTGTGGTCCACCAACAGCCTGCGGAGCTGGCAGCGGAGTCGGACAGTGAGGAGGCTGAGGAAGAACATGGGCCAGTCCTGGAGGCTGGGGAAGGCCCGGATGAGGGCTCTGCGTCGGAGGCAGAGATGGGGCCAGGGCCATCTGGGAGTGATGCACAGACTCCGGAGCCACCAGAGGCTGACAGCAGAGAGGCAGGGGAACAGGAGGAACCTGTTCCTAGTGCACACATGGGAAGAGCTGCCAGAAGGCAAGAGCAGCTAAAGCAAAAAGGACGACTTGGGAGTAAGGGGCAAGAGATGATTGGTCCTCCCCTAAGGCTTAAAAGACCGGCAACGGCTCTTGGGCTCTTTGTCAGAAAACAACGTTGATAGATTTGTTTGCTGCATTTATTTCTTGTTGGCGTCTCCTGCTTCTGAACTTTTGCCAAGAAAAGCCTTTGGCAGGTTGCCTAATTAGACCAAGGTTGGTGATAAGGCTGAAGAATTGTGTTATGAAGAATTTGTTTTGAATTAGTTTGGACTACGTTGAGAATAAGTTAATTCTCAGCTGTTCTAATAAAATCTGTTTGTTTAGAACTGATTGCGTCTGATAATACTTACTTGGGCCTAGGTCACAACAACCGTTCACGGAAATGGAGCTGCACATGTGCTTGCTGGCCACTCACGAGAACCATCCCCTCCACCCGCCCCCACCGTTCCTCAAAGCCAGAAATGTTGGGAAATACTGCGCTACACTTTGGAAGGGACTGACAAATATCCGCAACCAGTGAATTCAGCCAGTTCAGGGAATGGGACAACTCACTGCAGGCAACTCACCATGGCCAATTCACAGCGGAACAACTTTCCACAGGACAGCTCGCCAAGGGACAATTCAACAACTCAATTTCATGATGTCAAATAATTTTAAAATAATTTTAAATTTTTGTCATTCCCGTTTCATTTTGTCCCTCTTTTGGCATCATTTCTTTCATGATTCTACGCCACCATTTCTTCAATATCAGTGTAACGGCAACGAGTTGGCCATGGCGAGTCATAGACCCGCCAGTTTAAATTCCTGCTCTGAATTTTTGATTCAGTCCTACAGCCTTTTCAGTCCACAAAAGCATGGCATTTGATGAGATCCTTTCAATAATGAAAGGTGGTGGGACCAGGGGTGGGATTCAGAAATTTTAGCAACCGGTTCTCTACGCAGTTGCTGTGTGGGTGTGGCCATGTTGGACATGGCCTACTCCTCCTTCTGCACCATGGGAGGGGGCGTTTTTGCCCTCCTCAGACTCCAGAGGTTTTTCTTGAGCTTCTGGGAGGGCGAAAATGGCTTTCCCCGGGCTCCGGAGGCCCTCCGGAAGTTGGAAATGGGCCCATTTTCAGACTTCCGGTACTTCCAGTAGGCCTGTTTTTCGCCCTCCCCAGGCTCTGGAGGCTTTCCTTGAACCTCTGGGAGGGCAAAAATGGCCTCTTCTGGGTCGGACTTCTGGTACTTCCGGTAGGCCCATTTTTTGCCCTCCCCAGGCTCTGGAGGTTTTTCTTGAGCTTCTGGGAGGGCGAAAACAGCCTCCCCCAGGCTCCAGAGGCCCTCTGGAATGTGGAAACAGCCCCATTTCCAGACTTCCGGAACTTCCGGTAGGCCCATTTTTCGCCCTCCCAGAGTCTCTGCGCGGACCTGGCATCCAAAACGGGTTGTGTGGAGACTCCTGGGAGGGGAGGGGCAGGGTGGGCGGGGTCAGCCAGTCCTTGCAACTGCAGGTTCGGCGAACCAAATTAAAATTAACATCTGGTTCGTCCGAACCAATCCTAACTGGCTGAATCCCACCCCTGGATGAGACCAATGAAACATGATAGACTACTGAACATCTTTACTGGGGTAATAAGTAGGCGAACCTTTAATTTTTCTACACAGAGGTCTCACACTATATTTGGCTACTCCATGGTTAACCCTACCAATTCAAACAAGCTACCAGTGAACAATAGCCCAATCAAAGAACCATCAAGATCAATCCAATCAATACTGACAGGCAAGCCACCAGTATATAAAATGAGAGCAAGCCCCTGTCAGCTGCCACCTTATGCTTGTGCCTGTCCTTCACTGCTATGCAGTGACAGACTGCCATGAACTATGGGGGAATTAAGGGACGGAATACTTGGGGAAATGAAAGTAAATGCTGTATCTCCTCAAGATGCTGCCTCAAGGTTACCCAGCTGGAAGAAGGAGGGAGCTGCATACCAACCTTCACTTGGACTGACCGTTATAAAAAAATCTTACCTAGACCTGATTGGTTACATGGGGGTGGGCGATGAGTTACAGCTAAGGAAAGGAAAAGTTGAATTTGGGGATTTTGGCATGCGATTCTCAGTTCTGGCTTTGCTTTACTGCAATACACGGCTAACAAAACTATACTTTTCTCAACCAATGGAGCCAAGAATTGTTTCTATTTAGAGGTTTAAGTTGTGGCAGGCCTTGCAGTCCCACTCCCTTACTAGCACTGATGATGTTACCTAGTTGGGTAATGAAATGTCTGCAAGAAAACGATCAAGCTCAGAGAGCAAAAAGGATCTCACACTTCAAACACCTGAGCTACAAAAAGATAAAAGATCATGTCCATCATGGTTTATGAGATTTTGAAACTTGATTCCTCTAACTTGTGAATGCCTCTTGAAAATAAGCATAATTCTAAAAAAAAAAAACCACCCCAAAGCAGGACATATCTTTCAAACAATCCTCTCTTGTTACTTTTGGATTTCTTAGACAATGACTATAAATAGACCCTGATTTGCAAAATAACTACTCAGTCAAGGTGATTTTCCCTCCTTCTGGAAAGCTCGTCTTCCAAAAAAGAAAAAACAACAACCCTAATTTCTTTTTCTAGAAGTTAAAAACTTTCATAACTCTAGTTTCAGAAAAGGTTTGGGAGTTTGCAAAAAAAAAAGCAACAAAAAAAAACAGGAGAGGAAAAGAGAAACTTGTGTTGCATTTGTGCACCGAGTGTCCCACTGAGAATTGCTAATGCAAGTAACATGTTAACAAGGAATTTCAGTTAACTAAGTATGGATCAAAACAATTGCTTCCAGCACGGCTGAGTAAAGTTAAAGGTGCCACCAAAAAGGTCTGCTCAAGGTCACCCAACATGTTAAAACCAAGTGTTCTGTCCCCGCACCCAGCCAGCCAGCCGAGGGTTAAATAAACTTCTTCAAACACTCAACGTCAGTGATAAGGAACTTGGCAGCAACTCCGTGGCTGCCTGCCAAGAACTTTTACTCTGATAACACAGACAAAAATACACACAGTTTGAATAGTCCAGTTTGTAATTAAATCCACAGCAAATAGGCGTTGTGTTCAAAGGTGCAAAGTGACTCGCCAGAGATTAGCTTTGTCCGTCACAGAATCCGAATGGCCACCACACTCCTTTTATAGCCTGTGGGGTGTGGTCCAGTGACTCAGCTTAATCTCTGGCACACCTCCTTTTCTGCTGCGCCCGCTTGTCTCTCTGACGCTGGCGTGGGTCCAACCACAATGTTTCTTCGTCACTGTCCGACGGCTCGGAAACACCTGGCTCCTGGCCAATCTCTTCTTCGGGAGACACCTGAGGCATTGCCAGAGAGGAGGGTCCTGGAGAGGGAGGCCTGGCCGTCTCCTCTCCTTCATGTTCGGAGCCTTCTTCCTCCGATAAGATAGTCTCGGAGGACGGAGCCACAACACCAAGTTAAACTAAACCAGAGGTCTTCAAACTTGGCAGCTTTAAGATTTGTGGACTTCAACTCCCAGAATTCTCCAGCATAGCTGGCTGGCTCCAACTCTCCAGCATAGCTGGCTGGAGAATTCTGGGAGTTGAAGTCCACAAGTCTTAAAGCTGCCATGTTTGAAGACCTCTGAACTAAACCAAACCAAACCAAACCAAACTAAATCTTAACACAAGTTGGCTTTGTATCTGTGTGTCTAAGACCACCATTTATTGGCTAACAAGAGGTATCTCCCCTTCTATCAGTTCCCTTCCTATCTTTTTAAACAGGGAATTGTGGTGGCCCTTTATAGAAGACAGACCTACAGGTGAAGGACCAGCTCTATATTTGAAGGTACAGCGATACTTTGATATGCTTTGAAACTCATCAAATTTGGTACTCAATGCATTTTAACATGAAAGTTTTGTCCCAGTGCTCATGATTTGTTTGGTACTCAACACAGGTTTAGAACTTGTTGGTGTCTGCTAACTTGTGACTCACTACGTTATTCCTTTTGGAGAAAAATGTATTTGGTACTCATAGTTTTTGGTACTCATTGCACCTCCCAATTAATGATGAGTACTGAGGTCACGCGGGATGCAGTAGCTCAGTGGCTAAGACGCTGAGCTTGTCGACCAAAAGGTCAGCAGTTCAGCGGTTTGAATCCCTAGTGCCGCGTAACGGGGTGAGCTCCCATTACTTGTCCCAGCTTCTGCCAACCTGCTTTAAAAAATAGTTCTAAGAGTCTCTTTTCCTGGATTTTCCTTTTTTTCCCTTTTAAAGTTAGCATCTAAACAAAAAAGGAATCTTCTCACCCAACTTCAGTCACTGTTCATCTACACCACTCCTGCACATTTCTTTGTTGCCTCAGCTGTCCCAGCTTTGTGGCAGCCATGATGGCTGCCTCTTCTCCTTGTCGTGGATGAGATGGAAGAAGCCCTGAGTTATTGCTCTCTGTGACCTGCAGGGCTCCCCTCTTTTCTTCACCAACCGTACAGGGTGGCTTTAGCTCTTTTCGGAGCCCTCCAACGGGGAGAACTTGGTGCGGGGGCGCGGAGACCCGCTCCCACGACATCAGCCGGAAATCTGAGATGGAAGATCTTTATAACTTACAGTAGTGGCCAAAATTGTGGAAACCTTTTGGGAAAAGTGTATTTTTGAGCTTTGATAGATAATAACACCACTTTTGGGGGGAGTTTCAAGATAATCATATTCCATGGCTGGAATGGCCTGGGAATAGCCCAATTGAAAACCCAATTGAAAATCTATGGAGCCAACTAAAGAAACTTGTTAGTCAGAAGTGACCCAGCAATAAAACCCAGTTAATAGAAGCCATCATTCAATCTTGGTTTCACATTATAACAGCTGCAGAACTAAAAGACTTGGTTCACTCCATGGGAAGAAATTGTAAGGCCATCATTCATGCTAAAGGTTACCCAACTAAGTATTAACTGACATAGTGATAATTTTTGTATATCTCATTTTTTCTACGTGTTTCACTTTTCTTCTTCATACTATAACTGCTATTCTAATAGCAAATCATTCATAAAAGTTATTGCATTACATTCTTGATTAAATTATCTTACCATTGATATATAATTTTATGGTACAACTAAAAAAAAAAATAGTGTTATTAGCTAGTTTTAGAAAATACACTTTTCCCAAAAAGTTTCCACAATTTTGGCCACTACTGTAAGCAGTATGGGCGGCCTAAGGCAGCCAAGAAGCCTCTCTTCCACTGGGCAATGGAGCAGCCCAACTCCATCATGATAAAAAGCTCTGTGATCTGGAGAAATAATTGCAGCCCTTAAATCTCTTCTTGCAACTGAAAATGAAACCAGCTGGTTTGCTGCAGAGACTCAGAAAGAAAAAGAGAGAGAAAGACACCAGTTTGGTTTAATGGAGTATTTCTCAGCCTGGCCCACTTTAAGATGTATGTACTTTACCTTCCAGAATTCCTCAGTCTGCATTGGTGGTTGGGGGATTATGGGAGTTGAAGTCCACAGTGGCCAAGGTTGGAAAACACTGGATTAGCATTAAGGCACCAGACTATATATCTGGAGGCTGTGACTTCTAGTCCTGCCTTAACCATGAAAGCCATCTGGATGACTTTGGGCAATCACCAGGAGACTGGGAGGTTCTAGTCCTCCCTAAGACATGAAAGCCAGTGGTGGGTTTCTACCGGTTTACACCGGTTTGGGTGAACCGGTAGCGGTAATTTGGCCTGGGTCGCCGAACTGGTAGCAACTGTTGGTTGGCCATGCCCTCCAAACCAGTAGCCCGGTTGCCGCTCGCTTGCCCCACCAGCCCGCATGACTGCCGGGAAGCGGCTGGCAAAGAGGTGGCGGCTCAGAGGCTTCTCGCAGTTGCATTGAAAAAGAAAAAGCCCCCCGGCCCACTGCCTCTTTGCCAGCTGCTTCCTGGCAGAAGCGGCTGGCTGGAGGCTGCCAAAAACTACCGGAGGTCAGCTTGCCTTCCGGACTCCGGGCCAGCCACTGTGGGAGGAAGGTAAGCAGCCTGAAGAAAGAGGTGGGGGTGGGGGAGGAAGCAGGGCTGGGGCCGGGGCGATGCGTGCAACTGGCGAAGGGAGGGCGGGGCCGGCATGCAGGAGGAGGCCTTTGATAGATTAGGCCAGGCCTGGGCAGAAAATAAGTAGATAGGTAGAAATTCAAAAAAATTTCCTACCTTTTTCTGTGGGCGTGGCTAGGTGGGGTGATCATGTGACTGAATGGCCATGGCCATGAGTGACATCAAGTTGGCCACACCCACTCAGTCACATGGCCACCAAGCCATGCCCACCAAGCAAGCCACGCCCATAGAACCGGTAGTAAAATTTTTTGAAACCCACTACTACTATCTGGGTGATTTGGGGCCAATCACCAGGAGACTGGGAGTTCTAGCCGTGGCCTTAGCCATGAAAGTTAACTAGGTGATTTTGAGCCAGCAAAGCAACATATCTTCTTTTTCCTTCCCACAATTGTTTTGGCAGCTTGGGTAAAATAAGGCTTGATAAGAAACTTGAGCCTTTATTATGATTATTTTTAAAGGAGGCAAATTTCATTAGAAGGACAGCATCTCTTTTAAAGAGCTATCCTGCCATCTCCAACTACATTTCCCCCCCTTCCCTGCCTCTTTGTCTTTAAAGGGCCCCCCTGCAGTAATTTCCACGTTTGCCTGCCAAAACGCAGAGGTAACTAATGGTTTCAGTCTTATTCCTTTTTGCTTACATTTGACTGAATCTTTATACTTTGATCTTACCTGCAGGGGTCCATCGTTTTCCTGTCTTCATTAGCTTCTCACTTTCCTAATGCCCAACAACTGACACTGCATATTCCTTCACAGCATTACACAACATCGTATCCATTTTCTTTCTGAACAAATTCTTTTTTCCTCATGAGATAGAAAATGAGCAAAGACTGAAATGAAACTATCTGGGAAGATACTTCACAGAAGTAACCCTCGAGATGGATAGCACAGGACCAGGACCAGGACCAGGACAGAAGAGTTGGAAGGGACCTTGGAGGTCTTCTAGTCCAATCCCCTACACAGGCAGGAAACCCTAAACCATTTCAGACAAATGGTTGTCCAACATCATCTTAAAAACTTCATGTATTGGAGCATCCACAACTTCTGGAGGCAAATTGTTCCACCGATTAATTGTTCTAACTGTCAGGAAATTTCTCCTTAGTTCTAGGTTGCTTCTCTCCTTGATTAGTTTCCACCCATTGCTTCTTGTCCTGCCTTCAGGTGTTTCAGAGAATAGCTTGATTCCCTCTTCTTTGTGGCAGCCCCTGAGATATTGGAATACTGTCTAAATACTGTTACCCCCATTCCTTCTTTTCATGGTTGTTGGAGACAAGGTAGTGTTGTGGTCTGCCAGCAGCCTGTGGAGCTGGCAGCGGAGTCGGACAGTAAGGAGGCTAGGGAGGAACATGGACCAGTCCTGGAGTCTGGGGAAGGCCCGGACGAGGGCTCTGCGTCAGAGGCAGAGATGGGGCCAGGGCCATCTGGGAGTTATGTGCGGACTCCGGAGCCTCCAGAGTCGGACATCAGAGAGGCAGAGGAACAGGAGGAGCCTGTTCCTAGTGCGCACATGCGCAGAGCTGCCAGAAGGCAAGATTAGTTAAAACAAAAGGGACGACTTGGGAGTAAGGCCTGGAGATGATTGGCCCCTCCCATAAGGCTTAAAAGAGGCGCAAGGGCATGTGGGCACTTTGCAGGAAAGCAACATTGTTAATTCTGTTCCCAGTCAGCATCTCTGTTTGAGTCTGGATTCCGTATGGCTTTGCCAAGTAGGTCTCTGGCAGCATGTCAAGGGGGGTAAAGGTTGGTGATTATCCTGAAGGACTTCTCCTGAAGGCCTTTTTGCAACTAATTGGGACTATTTTTTTCGTCTCGGTTTTTCTTCTGAGATTCCTTAGGATGATCAACATTTCCAAATCATTGTTATCTTTGGCCTTTCAAGGGGAAAAGATGAAAAACTTCCACTTGATCTACACCACTCTTGTAGCTATGTTATTATTCTTTTTTTTTTTTTAAGAAAAAAAAGAGAGGAAAAACTATAAACTTCAATCAAATTCGTCTGCGTCTGAACGAGACAAGAGATTGTAAAACTCCAATTTTTCCTCATGCAATTGAACAACAATTTCCGACAGCCCTCATTCACCAGCTAGCGAGGAGGAATTAATTTTATTTGACTCATCTAAAATATTTACAGCCCATCCATTCTCTGGAAAATCTTGTAAAATATAGAAGAAGGAGTCTCGGGGATGTTAAAATAAGCTGAAAGGTTGAGTACAAAACCCATTCTCTCCTAATGAAGTAATGGGAGGCCACTTAATTGCATATGTGTGTTTGTATGTGTGCGTACGTGACAGAGAAAGAGAGGGAGAAAATCTTGCTTGACATCACCATCTTGACAAAAATTATAAAATAAAATCATAAGAAATCATCATCAGAAAAGAAAATATATCAAATACAGGAAAATTTCCCAGTTTGGGATTATTGTTTTTGGTATCCCACGGCATGGAGGAGAATGAGAAAAAAAAATCAAGATGGTGGATATGATCACATGATTTGAAGCCCCGCCTTTTTACATTTGAGTGACACCTGTTAAAAAAAGAGCAGGGCTCCCATTGTATGGTTTTCCTCGCCATCTTGACTTTGTTGAGTCACCCCTCCCCAATGAAGCCCTTGAGATACAATGAGTATGAACACATGATGTAACTGGGGACCTTGCAAATATTGGATGGTTATCACACAACTTTTTTTTAACCCTCTCCAAGACTTCTGAAAAGTTGGTGTGGCAAGATTCCCAGACGGAAAAGCCATGCTACCATTTTCCCACACAAGGCTTGTCACACAATCCTTCATCCTCTTTTAGGATAGGCATTTGTGTGTGAGAAACTGGGAAGAGGCTGCGAAGGGAAGAACTGACATAAATACAGATTAACAGAGTTGGAAGCTAAAAACTATTGGATTAAATTTAAGACTTGGTTGGAGGAAATGATACATCAACGTATCAAATTTAAACCAGAGCTATTCCTACTGGGTATCCTACCTGAAAAAAGTTAGCAAGGAAAATGTTTATTTGATAATACATGTAATAACAGATGCAAGGATTGTTTATGCACAAAATTGGAAAGTGGAGAAAATACCTTTGGAAGAAGAAGTAATAATAATAAAAAAATCTTAGATTGTGCAGAAATGAATAGATTAACTCTGATGATTAAAGATAGAGAAGACTCAGAATATTTTAAAATATGGAATGATTTTTATTATTGGTTGGAGAAGAGATATAAAAGATTAATTATATAAATATCTAAAAATATGTGATGAGTTTATGAGTTTATGAGTTTATTATGTTAGAGATGAATTGATATTGTGGACTGGATAAGGATCAAGACAGAAGTAATGACAACTATACAGAAGAAGAAAGAATTTTGGAAGATAACACCGAGATGTCACAGGGAAGAGAAAACTGATGTATTAAATGTTTGTTTGTTTTTAAAAAAAAACTTAAAAAAAAAAGATTAATAGAGTTGGAAGGGACTTTGTAGGTCATCTAGTCCAACCCGCCTGCCCAAACAGCAAACAGCCTGATCAGCTTCAGCACAGCCTGATTAGCACAAGCAGCTGAAGCTGACCAGGCTGTTTGCTGTTTGCTGCAACGAGGCAAACTGCTGGGAGGCAGAGGCCAAAGGGTGGGGGCTGGTGGGTAGGCGGGGATTCAGCAACATTCGCTGTATTCACTTTTGGGGGTGGAATAAATGCATCTTATACTCCGAAAAATATGGTAAATGAAGATTAGAAGTCAGAGTCTCCTAGTTTTTAGCCTGGCACATAAACACAATGCCAAATGGGGTTGCAGTTTGATCATAGGAGCCTGAGTGGCGTAGGAGGCTAATGCCTCCTACTAAGGCAGCATTTAACACCCAGCTGCCTGCAATTACTGCGAGTTCAATTCTCACCAGGCTCAAGGTTGACTCAGCCTTCTATCCTTTATAAGGTGGGTAAAATGAGGACCTGGATTGTGGGGGCAATAAGCTGACTTTGTATAAAATATACAAAAGTATGAAGGCTATTGCTTAACGCATTGAAAGCCGCCCTGAGTCTCCGGAGAAGGGCGGCATATAAAAATAAATAAAAATAAAATAAATAAATAAAAAATTATCATTATACCCTCCAGTTGTAAGTCACGTTATTGTCCTCTGCCTTGTTCCTCCTTGAGTTAGGGCTGGCTGGCTGGCTGTGGCCACACGTGTCAAGAAGACAGAGCCAGCTATCTCTGAAGGCATGTTTCTTAATGCGATGTAAACCAGGAGGAGCTATTTTACATCTGAAAAACACTGTGCTCCCTGCGCTGTGAGAGACGACGCCATCAGAACGGAGATGATCCCAAAACAGCATAATCTAACTTATCTCCTGACACAGCTGCCTCCTCAAACGGCAAGCCGTTAAGTCTGTTTTGGAACATTTCTGGAAGGAAATGTACTGTTTCTGTCAGATGTCTCTATTAATATGAACTTTGGGAAGCCGTGTGGGGATATGGAAAAAATTCAGCTGACAGGGCTTGCATAAGGATTTTAAAAGAATTGGAAACAGGAGGAGGGTAGAGAAGCCAAACCCGAAAAAAAAATAATGATCATACAGGCTATAAATGGTGGGGAATTAAATATTAGATTTGCATCCTATCTTTATTGTGGCAATGCACATATTTCACATCCAACAACAACATGCTTCTGAAGTGAGCTGGGCTGAGAGAGAGAGAGTGACTAGCCCAAACTTACCCAGCTGGCTTTGATGCCTAAGGCGGAACTAGAACTCACTGTCTCCTAGTGATTGGGTCAAAATCATCCCGCTGGTTTTCCCGCCTAAGGCGGAACTAAAAGTCCCAGTCTCCTGGTGATTGGCTCAAAATCACCCAGCTGGTTTTCATATCTAAAGCAGGACTAGAACTCACTGTTTCCTGATGATTCGCCCAGTCACCCAGTTGGCTTTCACACTTAAGGCAGGACTAGAATTCCCAGTCTTCCCAGTTTTTAGCCTCATGCCTTAATCACTCCGGCAAACTGCCTCTTAGCAGCTTATACGACTGCATTATTTTAATGACTATATTTTATTATTTGCATTTCAAACTATTGAGAGTAATGTGGGATCGAGGCATGTCTACATTTGAGCCTTAAATAAATCAATAAAACTTGTAAACCTCTCAGCTTCCTCCCAGGCTCCTTTTATCATACCAAAGAAAAAGAAAGAAAGAAAGAAAGAAAGAAAAGAAGAAAAAGAAAGGGAGAAAGAAAGAAGAAAGAAAGAAAGAAAAGAAAAAGAAAGAAGGGAGAAAGAAAGAAAAAGAAAGAAGGGAGAAAGAAAAAAAGAAAGAAAGAAGAAAAAGAAAAGGAAGGAAAAAAGAAAGAAAGAAAAGAGAAAGAAGAAAAAGAAAGAAAAGGAAGGAAGGAAAAAAGAAAAAGAAAGAAAGAAGAAAGAAAGGGAGAAAGAAAAGAAAGAAAGAAAAGAAAAAAAAAGAAAGAAGGGAGAAAGAAAAAGAAAAGGAAGGAAGGAGGAAAAGAAAGAAAGAAAGGAAAGGAAGGAAAAAAGAAAAAGAAAAGAGAAAGAAGAAAAAGAGAAAAGGAAGGAAAAAAGAAAAAGAAAGAAAGGAAAGAAAAAAAAAGATGCAGCTGATGGGTAAAACAACAAGCTGTTCTCCTCCTACATTACAGATATTGTGATGCATAACATTAGATAATTAGACCAGGTTCTTGTGGCCTTCTGAAAAGCTAAAAGTGAGACAGGAGGTTGTCTCATAGGACGGGAACAGCTATGGAGAAGGTGTACCTCCTATGTTCTGCTGGATGACAACCTTCAAGGGAAGAGACTCAGAGCCCACCCACTCTATCTGGTATATTGGTTCTTCCCAAATTTGGGGTTAACGTGATTGCTATGTATTAGTGGGACATTACATTGTTTAGCTATTTTAATCTTGGCTGCCTGTTTATGTGGGATTTGACTGAATTGTTTTTACTGGAATCTTTTCAATTTTGTAAACTGCCTAGAGTGGGAAGCCATAACCTGTTCTGTTCTGTTCTGTTCTGTTCTGTTCTGTTCTGTTCTGCCCTGCCCTGCCCTGCCCTGCCCTGCCCTGCCCTGCCCTATCCTGCCCTAAACTACTACACTACACTACACTACCGTGTTTCCCTGAAAATAAGACATCCCCTGATAATCGGGCTTTTGAGCGCATGCACTAAAACAAGCCCCCCCCAAATAAGCCCTCCCTGAAAATAAGCCGTCCCTGAAAATATTTAAACACATGCACAGCCAGTCCCCGCCATTTCCTCTGGTTAGGGTTAGAGAGACAAAGCTGGAAATCAGGTAAGACGGCAAGAGGAGCCCCGTCTTGCTCCACGCGCCCCACAATAATAAGCCCTCCTCAAAAATAAGGCTAAGCACTTATTTCGGGGTTCAAAAAAATATAAGACAGGGTCTTATTTTCGGGAAAACACGGTACACTACACTACACTACACGATCTTATTTATTTATTTATTTATTTATTTATTTATTTATTTATTTATTTATTATCGGACTTACATGCCACCCTTTCTCCACGAGGACTCAGGGCGGCTCACAGCAGTAAACAACGTCCAATTAAAAATTCAACAATAAAAACTAAAATTCCCATTAAAACCCCATTCAGTCCAGGCCAGCTTGGCGAAACAGCCATGTTTTAAGGTCACAGCGGAAGGAGCGAAGGTCAGGGGTTACCTGGAGCTCCAAGGGGAGCTGATTCCAGAGGGTAGGTGCGCCCACAGAGAAGGCTTGCTCCCTAGGGGCCGTCAGCCGACATTGTTTGGCCGATGGGACCCCAAATAGGCCCTCTCTATGTGAGCGCACGGGGCGATGGGGAGCTGTTGCTGGCCGCAGGTGATCCGCCAAATACCCCAGGCCTAAGCCATGTAGGGCTTTATAGATAATCACCAGCAGCTTGAACCTCACCCAGTGGGTAACCGGTAATCAATGCAGGTCACACAGGAGGGGTGTGACATTACCCGCGCGGCCGCATTCTGCACCAGCTGAAGCCTCCGAGTGGTTTTCAAGGGCAGCCCCATGTAGAGAGCGTTGCAATAGTCGATCCGGGAGGTGGCAAGTGCATGAGTGACCGTGCGTAGGGCATCTTGGTCCAGGTAGGGGTGCAACTGGTGCACCAGACGAATCTGGGCAAATGCCCCCCTGGTCACGGTTGCGACATGATCTTCTAAAGTCAACCGTGCATCCAGGAGGATGCCTAAGTTGCGCGCCCTATCCACAGGGGGCAATACCTCTCCCACTATGACCAAAGATGGGATATTCCTTTGGAACCGAGATGCTGGTACCCACAGCCACTCCATCTTGGCAGGGTTGAGTCAGAGCCTGTTCCTCCCCATTCAGAGCCGCACCACCTCCAGGCATCGGGACATCACGTCGAGGGCATCACTGGGCTGGTTCAGGGTGGATATAAAAAGTTGGGTATTATCAGCATATTGATGATACCCCACCCCAAAACCACGGATGATCTCCTCCAGCGGCTTCATATAGATGTTAAACAGCAGGGGAGAGAGAACTGACCCCTGAGGAATCCCACATGTGAGGGGCCTCGGGGTCAACCCCTGCCCCCCCACCAACACCGCTTGCGAGCGTCCTGAGAGGTAGGAGGAGAACCACCATAAAACAGTGCCTTCCACTCCCAACCCCTCGAGGCGCCGCAGCAAGATACCATGGTTGATGGTATCAAAAGCCGTCGAGAGATCTAACAGGATCAGGGCAGAGGAATATCCTCTGTCCCTAGCCCTCCAGAGATCATCCACCAGTGCGACCAATGCCGTCTCCATGCTGTACCCAGGCCTGAAACCCGACTGGTACGGGTCTAGGTATGATGCTTCATCCAGGACCAGTGGGAGCTGACGTGCCACCAATGTTGTGACTCCGACCCCCAAGCCCGTCTTATCAGAGGGAGAAGACTCCGAAAGTGAAGGAGAGGAGTTGGCAAGGCCTCCCTCTCCAGGACCCTCCTCTCTGGCAATGCCTCAGGTGTCTTCCAAAGAAGAAGAGATAGGCCAGGAGCCAGGCACTTCTGAGCAGCCGCAGTTAGACAGCGACAGAGATAAGTCTTGGCTGGATCCCCGACAGCGTCGGAAAGACAAGCGCGCGCAGCAGAGAAGGAGGTGTGCCAGAGATTAAGCTGAGTCACTGGACCACACCCCACAGGGGATAAAAGGGGGTGTGGTGGCCATTCAGGCTTTGTGACGGACAAAACTGAAAGCTAGCAAGTCATTCTGCATTTCTGGAACTTTGTTATATGCTCTGCTTGGATTGATTCTTGGACTGGACTTGACTATTCTTTGGCTTTTGTGGACTTACTTTGATGTTTTCGGAGGAGATAAACCTCCCTTTGTAAGTAAAATCTTTTGGCAAGAAGCCACTGGGTTGCTGCCAATTCTGTTATCAAAGGAAATGCTTGTCTGCTGGTTTATTTTAACTCTTGGTCGACTGCTGGTGTGCGTGTGTGAGACGGGGACAAGAACAACCACGCTCTCAACAACCTTTGCAATAAAGTGAAGGTTGGAGACAGGACAAAAATTGTTTAAAATAACTGGATCCAAGGTGGGCTTCTAGAGGAGGGGCCTCACCACTGCCTCTTTCAAGGCGGTGGGGAAACTCCCCTCAGCCAATGATGCAGTGACCACCGCTTGGATCCAGCTACGTGTAACCTCCCTGGCCGAGTAAACCAGGAGGGACATGGGTCCAACAAACACGTAGTGGCGCTCAGTTTCCCCATGATCCTGTCCACTTCCTTGGGAGTAACAGGATCGAACTAGTCTATCCTAGTCTAATCTAGTCCAATCCAATCTAATCTGTTCTAATCTAAGGCAATCTAATCTAGTCCGGGGTGTCAAACTTGCGGCATCACAGCGTCGTCACGTATCTGGACTTTCCCCCCCTTCGCTAAACCAGGCGGAGGTGTGGCCAGAACATGATGCATCTGGCCCGCAGGCCACGAGTTTGACAGCCCTGATCTAGTCCAATCTAGTCCAATCTAGTCCAATCTAGTCCAATCTAATCTAGTCCAGTCCAGTCCAGTCCAATGCAATGCAATGCAGTCCAGTCCAGTCCAGTCCAGTCCAGTCCAGTCCAGTCCAGTCCAATGCAATGCAATGCAATGCAATGCAGTCCAGTCCAGTCCAGTCCAGTGGTGGGTTGCTCCCGGTTCTGCCCGGTTTTTTAGAACTGGTAGTAAAAGTGGTGGGAGGCTCCGCCCACCTGCCCAGATGTCATAATTGACTATCTGCACATGTGTGCGCGCTCCCGTTGCGAACCGGTAGTAAGGTAAGTAGAACCCACCCCTAGTCCAGTCCAGTCCAGTCCACTCCAAGCCAAGCCAAGCCACTATTTTAATTGTAAACCCCTCAGAGTAATTCTGGAGTTGGGCAGCCTTGACATTTCAGAAGGAAATAAATAAATTGTGTCCATGAAACACTTGGAAAAAGCAAGAAAGGCCAGAATGGTGAGTCAGCCACATGCTGAGTCAGGAGGCCGCCCTTAAAGCATTTTTCACCCTCGTGGCATCAATAAGAGCTGAATATAAAAGGGCCTCCGAAGGGCACATGAACATAGATTTCTTCTCAGCCGTGGGCTTTCTCAGGGAGCTTTGAAGAGAAGATTAGGGAAATGATCACCATCAAATTGCTGTCGCAAAATCGGAGGCTAGTCCCTTTGATAGCAGTTGCAAGGGGAAATGCAGGTAGTCCTTGATTTATAACAGTTCATTTAGTGACCATTTGAAGTTACTACAGCACTGAAAAAGTGACTTATGACTGTTTTTCACATTTACCACTATTGCAGGATTCCCAGGGTCACATGATTAAAATTCAGCTACTTGGCAACTGACTTGTATTTATGACTGTTGCAATGTCATCAGGAGTCATGGGATCCCCTTTTGTGACCTTCGGAGAAGCAAAGTCAGTGGGGAAGCCAGCAAGCAAGCAAGCAAGCAAGCAAGCAAGCAAGGAAGGAAGGAAGGAAGGAAGGAAGGAAGGAAGGAAGGAAGGAGTGAGTGTAGTTGAGTAAGAATGTTTCTTTTCAACCTCTTATGAAGTTGGCAATGCCTCATCTTGCTGTGTACAAAAAAAGACAAAGAGGAAAGGGGGGGGGAGAAAGAAAGAAAGAAAGAGAAAAAGAAAAGAGTGAAAGAGAACGGAAGGGAGGGAGGGAGAGTAAAGAGAAAGAAAAGAGTGAAAGAGAAAAGGAAGGGAGGGAAGAAAGAAAGAAAGAAAAGTGAAAGAAAAGGGAGGGAGGGAGGAAGGGAGGGAAGGAGGGTGGGAGAAAGAAAGGAAGGAAGGGAAGGAGGAAGGAAAGAAAAAAGTGAAAGGGAGGGAGGGAGGAAAGAAAGAAAAGAGTGAAAGAAAAGGGAGGAAGGGAGGGAGAAAGAAAGGGAGGGAGGAAAGAAAGACAGTAGAAGGGAGGGAGGGAGAAAGGAAAGAAGGAAGGAAGGGGAAAATAAAAGGAAAAAAGAAAGAAAGTGGCCATGTCTATATTTGAGCCATAAATAAATAAAACTTGTAAACCTTGTTTCTCCCATGCTCCCTTTATCATACTAAAGAAAAAGGAAGAAAGAGAGAGAGAAAGAAAGAAAAAAGAAAAAGAAAGATTCCTTGATAGTTAGGGAAGGCATGACTGTGTGTCTGTCTGTCTGTCTCAAAGACAAAACACCACCAAGGTTTTACACCCAGAAGGTCTGTTGTTCAGTTCTGAACATCTGTAGAGAGACCTGGGAAAGGCCCTCACCAAAAGCTTAAAATTTCTGTTTCTGGTTAGAACTGATCCTGATGGATGCGATCAGTGAAAAAAGTGCATGGATTTCAGCGGTAGAGCCAGAGCTTCTCCTGGTGAGATCTGCCCATTCTCCTGAAGAGCGCATTAAATTAGGGATTAAAAAGGATGTCGCCTCAGGTTCTGGAGAAGCAGGCTTGCATATTTCACTTGCCAAGCACAAGAAAAGTATTTAGCCTTTTCCATGAAACTCCAGAAGAAAAACACTTTCCGTTTCATAATTCTTCTGCTGTACGAACAATGGGGAGGTTTGAAAGATGGAGGGGGGAAAAAATTGAAGAGATATTTTCCTCACCTTCGAAAATTCAGGAAGTCTCAGCAATTTTCACCTACCACGCTGAATCCGGTTGGGTGATTTATTTTTTTTAATGAAAACCCGAAAGAAATATTTGCCAAATGGGGAACGCTGCCCTAAAAAACATACCATTAAACGAAATTGGAGCTATTCTGGCCCTGCAAATCCTTAGGTAAGAAATGATTTAGTGGTTTTTTTTTTTTCTCTTTTAACTATCGAGTGCTTCTTTAGCAATTCATGTTTCCATAATTTTCTGTCCGCATTCGTTTTTATGCTTGCATAGAAAGCAATCTAATGAATACTTAATAAATCACAAACCATCATTTTTACTAGGTCTGCACAGATTCCAATTATTCATGAACGGGGCCTATTTTCTCTCGGAGAACTTTATGCGACATTCAGCTCCTCATGCCAAAACAATTTATGGTCGGCCATTTTATTTATTAGCATTATAACCAGATCTTCTTTGCCGATTCCTGGAATTTTCTTCTGGGTTTTTGAGGCATATTAATTAAATGTTGAGTTTGAAGGGATGTTACACACTCACACCATTGGATAACCATTTGTCTGAAGTGGTGTAGGGTTTCCTGCCTAAGCAGGGGGTTGGACTAGAAGACCTCCCAGGTCCCTTCCAACTCTGTTATTCTGTTTCAGGCAGTGTTCTGCCCCAGCTACGGACCCCAAAGAACACAGCACACACAAAGTCTGTACAAACCTTAGTTTACTATTTAAGGACTACTAATGAGCTTTCTTAGTAGTTGTTCGAACACAAGTACAGTTTAAATCAGTCTTTTCTGAACAAGGGCTGTTAATTTAACTTCATTAACAGCCGACAAGAATCCAAAGAATAATAACTCAATTCTGAGGCACAGTATTTCAGATAACCGTAATCTTACTGTGGTTGGCAGAATGCCCAGAAGCAATTTGCAGGAAAGCTGACGAGATAAATGAGCCAAATCAAACGTTTCTGGAATCAAGACACGAAGGAATATGAACAGAGTTGTTTCCTGCAAATTGCATCAATCGTCGTCCTTCCTTAAATAGGCTAGGGGAGTGGCCAATTAGCCCCAAGCCTTACTCTCGAGGAGACCTCCTCCTGAGGCGCCACTCCTGCCTTTTAACAGGTCTGCGTGCTTGTGCATCAAGAAGAGGCTCATCCTCTTCTTCCTCTTCACTTATGGGAGCTTCTGGAGGTCTGAAGGCCCTGGCTGAATCCCCGCCTCTGGCACCACATCTTCTCCAGCCTCCTCATTGTTTGACACGAGCGCCAGCTGCACAGGCTGCTGGCACAGCACCACATCAGCCTCCTTGCTGTCGGAATCAGCTACTAACTGCACAGGCCGCTGACGGGCCACGACAGCCAGATGGTTGTCCAATCACCTCTTAAACATCTCCAGTGATGGAGCACCCACAACTTCTGGAGGCAAATTATTCCACTTATTAATTCTTACTATCAGGAAAGTTGGTTCCAGGGGTGGGTTCCACTTACTTTTACTACTGGTTCGCAACGGGAGTGCGTGCCCATGCACAGATCATATATGATGATGTCTGGGCGGGTGGGCAGAGCCCAGTAGTGGGTTGCCCCCGGTTCGCACCAGTTCTATAGAACCAGTAGTAAAACCGGCGGGAGGCTCCGCCCACCGACCCCAACGTCATCAAAATGCTTCTGCACATGCGCAGAAGAGCGAGCGTGCGGCCCCATTGCAAACCAGTAGTAAAGGTAAGTAGAACCCACCCCTGGCGGAGCCTCCTGCCACCATTACTACCGGTTCGTAAGAACCAGACCGAACTGGGAGCAACCCACCACTGGTTGGTTCTTATTTATAGGTTCCTTCTCTCCTTGATTAGTTTCCATCCATTGCTCCTTGTTCTGCCTTCTGGTGCTTTGGAAAATAATTTGACCCCCTCTTTTTTGTGTCAGCCCCTCAAACATTGGAAGACTGCTATCCCGTCACCCCTACTCCTTCTTTTCATTAAACTAGATAAACCTAATTCCTGCATCAATTCTTCACATGTTTTAGCCTCCAGTCCCCTGATCATCTTTGCTGCTCTTCTCTGCATTTATTTATTTATTTATTGGTTCGATTTATATGCCGCCCTTCTCCGGAGACTCAGGGCGGCTTACAATGCGTTAAGCAATCGCCTTCATACTTTTGTATATACTTGTTTAGTCGGGCTTTCGGCCCCCTCCCTAAGCGGTGTTCTTTTTTATACAGAGTCAGCTTATTGCCCCCACAATCCGGGTCCTCATTTTACCTATCTCTGAAGGATGGAAGGCTGAGTCAAATCCCACTCCCTTCTAGAACTGATGATGTTACCTAGTTGGGTATTAAAACATCTGCAAGGAAACAACCAAGCTCAGAGAGCCCCAAGGATTTTTCATTGCATTTTTATCAATGAATGTGAACATCTGAGAACCTATTTTGCTGGCTTCCAAATACAAATTTAATTAATAAACTAAAATGAATCGACAGGGTTTGTGTTTAATAACAAAGAATATTTCCCTCCGGACTCTGGATTTTCAAAAACTAACAAAAGAACAACAGAGAGAAGGTTGCTACAAGAACGAACACAGATTTTTATTTTGGGATAGATTTAGGAAGTGAGGAAAATCTGTTGCCAGATTGCCTGAATAATTAGATTTACACCAATCCCAACAGGATTGTCTGATACGATGTTTTAATTTAAAGAGAAAGATGTCTCTCTCGCTCTCTCTTTTTAGCTTTGCTGTTGTTCTATAAAAAATGAGTTATGACAGTTTTGTTTCTTCATGTAAACACATTTCTAAAACTTATTTTCTGTTTGCGAAGGACTAGAAGGGTTGGGAACATAGTTTGATTCTTACAAAATAATCTCTTTTTTTAACAGAATGTGACCTTTTCAATCCAGCTTCCCCATTGGCTTTGCTTGTCAGAAGGTCACATGACCCCAGGACACTGCAACCGTCATAAATACATGCCAGTTTGCCAATTTTCGATCGAATTTTGATCATGTAACCATGGGGATGCTGAAACAGTCGTGAACGTGCAAAACAATCGTAAGTCACTTTCATGGTGGGATTCAAAGAAATTAACAACCGGTTCTCTGCCCTAATGACCTGTTGGGTGGGCGTGGCTATGGGGGGGCATGGCCAGGGTGTGTGACAGGCAGCACTCGGCCTCCTGCACCCCCCTGGGAGCATAAACGGGCCATGGGGGGGGCCGCGCCATACTCCACAGTGCCCCATTTTGAGCCTAATAGGCCTCCCTGCAGCCTCCTGGGAGCAAAAACGGGCTGTGTAGAGTCCATTTTCCACCTCCCCGGGTTCCGGAGGCTCTCTGGAGGCAGGAAATAGGCCCATTTTTGCCATCCACGAGCCTCTGGGAGGCCCGTTTTCCACCTTCCCAGGCTCCGGAGGCTCTCTGGAGACTGGAAATAGGCCCATTTTTGCTCTCCACGGCAGTGGTGGATTTCAAATTTTTTTACTAACGGTTCTGTGGGTGTGGCTTGGTGGGTGTGGCAGGGGAATGATACTGTAAAATCTCCATTTCCTCCCGACTCCAGGGGAAAGTTATAAGCACAACTTGGGCCGAGGTCTCAGGCATGAGTTCCCCGTAATATTTTTGTTCTCTTTTCAATATTGAAGCAGGATTGGATATTGCTAACCAGTCAGTTCCTCTACAGAAGGCAATCCCAACTGGCAATTTGCCTCATGTTTCCAGTCTTGGACAACTGACGTCCATTCTCTGCTTTGGAAAAGCTATAATCGTAATTGACCATGTAGAGAGCTGTCCATGGTCCTGATTTTTTTTTTAAAAAAATCACCATTGGAAATGACTTAGCTTAATCAGCTATTTTAAGCATCGACAGAACAAAATACAGATTAATTATGAAATATTGCTCATCTTCATCATCATCATCTTCTTCTGTTTGATTCATTTAATTAATTGGTTGATTGATCATGTGCCATCAAGTCAACGTCAGCCCTTCACCCCATAGATACATTTTTCTCCAGGGATGAATTTATTTATTTGATTCTTATCCCACCTTTATTATTTAAAAAAATAGCACAAGGCAGCAAACATATGTAATACTTTTTCCTTCTTCTCTTTTCCCCACATCAACAACCCTGTGAAGTGAGCAGAGTTGAGAGAGAGTGAATGGCCCAAAGTCACCCAGGTGGCTTTCATGTCTAAGATGGGACTAGAACTCACCATCTCGTGGTGATTGCCCAAAATCACCCAGCTGTCTTTCGTGTATAAAGCTGTACTAGAACTCACCATCTCCTGGTGATTGGCTCAAAGTCACCTTTCATATCTAAGGCAGTACTAGAACTCACTGTCTCCTGGTGATCGGCCCAGAGTCATCCAGGTGGCTTTCATGTCTAATGCGGGACTAGAACTCACCATCTCCTCGTGATTGCCCAAAGTCACACAACTGTGTATAAAGCTGTACTAGAACTCACCATCTCCTGGTGATTGGCCCAAAGTCACCTATCTGCCTTTCGTATCTAAGGCAGTACTAGAACTCACCATCTCCTGATGATTGGCCCAAAGTCACCCAGCTGGCTTTAATGTCTAAGGTGGCACTAGAACTCACTGTCTCCTGGTGATCGGCCCAAGTCACCCAGCTGGCTTTAATGTCTAAGGCGGTGCTAGAACTCATCGTCTCCTGGTGATCGGCTCAAAGTCACCCAGCTGGTTTTATTTATTTATTTATTTTAAATTTATATACCGCCCTTCTCCCTGAGGACTCAGGGCGGTGTACAGCCAGAATTAAAAAACATAAAATACAAATATTAAAAAACAATTAAATTATATATAAATTTGGCCCAAAATTAAAATACAAACCAATTAAAACATTTAAAATTTCTTCTTAAGCCAGCCCGGCTTGCTGGAAAAAGTGGGTTTTAAGGGCACGGCGGAAGGCACTAAGGTCTTGGATTCTCCTTATCTCTGGGGGCAACTGATTCCAGAGGGTAGGTGCCCCCACAGAGAAGGCCCTCCCCCTGGGGGTCACCAGCCTACATTGATTGGCTGATGGCACCCTGAGGAGGCCCTCTCTGTGGGAGCACACGGGACGATGGGAGGTCATTGGTAGCAGCAGGCGGTCTCGAAGATAGCTAGGCCCGATGCCATGGAGCGCTTTAAAGGTGATAACCTCGTTTTAATGTCTAAGGCAGCTCTAGAACTCACCGTCTCCTGGTGATCGGGCCAAAGTCAGCCAGCTGGCTTTTATGTCTAAAATGGGACTAGAACTCACCATCTTCTGGTTTCTAGGCCAGGGCCTTAACCACCACCCCAAACTGACCCCTTTTTACTTACCCGTTGACTATTATTTCTATACTCTTTCTGTATTCTGACAGAGTTGTAGGAGTTTGCAAGAAAAGTCTCAATGTCCTCCCTCACAATACATAAATACGAAATACCTGCCTGCACCCACACATAGCTCAAACTCTCTTCCTCCCCCCCTCCCTTTTGAATGCTCACCCAGTTTCGAAAGAACAATTTTCACTTTTGGAAGACTCCGCTGACCCAGAATTCCTCCGCTGAATGGTTTCCCTCCTACTATCAAATGCATTTGCCCAGAGACGAAAACAGTTTTCTGAATGAAAAGGAATATTTATTCTCTCTTCTCTCTGCAAATGGGCCTGAGCACTGTGAAAAAGCCCAAACATTCAGCGCAGCCGAGTATACAGTATTAGTTCTTGACGTATGACTGCCGTTGAGCCCAAACTTTCTGTTGCTTAGCGAGACAGTGGCTTTTTGCCCCATTTAATGACCTTTCTTGCCATGGTGGTGTAGCAGACTAAAGTGCTGTTAGTGCACGTTCGAATCTCACCAGGGTCAAGGTTGACTCAGCCTTCCATCCTTTCGAGGCAGGTAAATTGAGGACCCGGATTGTGGGGGCAATAAACCAACTTTGTATAGAACAACACCGCTTGGGGGGGGGGGCGAAAGCCCTAATAAGCAGGTATATACAAAAAAAGTATGCAGGCTATTGCTATAATGCATTGTAAGCCGCCCTGAGTCTATGGAGAAAGGCGGCATATAAATTGGACTAATAAATAAATAAATAAATAAATAAATAAATAAATAAATAAATAAATAAATAAATAAATGGTCGTCGAGGGAATCACTGCAGTTGAGTGAGCACACGGGTATTAAATGAATCTGGCTTCTCTGTTGACTTTGCTTGACAGAAGGCCGCAAAAGGGGGAATCATGTGACACCCCCGCCTCCGGGGACACTGCAGCCGTCATAAATATGAGTCAGTTCAGTTGCCAAGCGTCTGAATTTTGATCAGGTGACCAAGAGATGCTGCAGGCATGAAAAAATGGTCAGTACACTTTTTCCAGTGCCGTTGTAAATTTGAATGGTCGCTAAACAAACTGTGCGTTGTAAGTCGAGGATTTCCTTGTAAGATGTGCATGCAAATGGCTCGGTGATGCCGTTTGCTAGTTGGTGTCCCTTGCCTCCCCCTCCTGCTCCATTTATCGTTGCGTGCGTACGGCCGTGTGGATGTCTCTTGGCTTAGCGCGAGTGTAATCAGAGGCTCCAGATATTCAAAATTAGTGTGGCTCTCTACGTAGATCTATCCCGAATTAGGGAACTGTCACGTCCCTCGTTAGCAGACACCACAGTTTAGCGCTAATTGCTTTGAAATTAGTGTCATTGAAACAGAGCGAGTGGGGTTTTGCGAGCCGTTTTTCACATGGCAGCAGGAGACGGGAAAAATCTCTCATGCTTTATTTAATGAAAAATCACAATGCTACGGCTGTTAGTTTATGCAACGCGACACAGAGAGAGCCCAGAGTCAGGTCCTATTTGTCTCTGCGTTCGAGATTATTTTCCTCAGAAACAAAGCAAAGAAGCAAAGTTAGGCAGCAGAACGTTTCGGAAAGTGGAAATGAGGAAATCTTAACTCTCCCATCAGATTCAGAATGTACGCTATGCAGAGGGAAATTCACCGATTCGGTCTCTGCCAATATGAATAGCTGCGATGATGAAGGTTCATACCTACAGCCAGAGGTGGTATTCATCCGGTTCGTACCAGTTCTGGCGAACCGGTAGTAACAAAATGTGAAACCCACGGCTGCCTTCAGCCCACAAGAAAACGGTTCACTGGGCCATTTCTCCAATTTGTGGTGGGGGCCATGAACCATTCTCTCCACCTCATTGTGTCGGCTTCTTGGTGTATAAGATGTGTGATTAAGTATCCCCTGTGCAAGAGGGAGAATGTGTGAGGCATAACAGATTTCTGTCGTTCGATTATACATTTCCTAATTCAATTGTGAGAAGCCAAGGATCGCTAAGAAGGTGTATTTATGATGACTTTTTGGGTCGAGATGGGATGCAAATTTTTATTTATTTTTAAATTTGATTTATATGCCGCCCTTCTCCGGAGACTCAGGGCGGCTTACAATGCGTTAAGCAATAGCCTTCATACTTTTGTATATTTATACAAAGTCAGTGTCAAGTTTCGATGCTATCTCAAAATAAATGAACTTCCAACCTGCTGATCTTTAAGGAAATTTTCTCTTTATTCGAGCACAGCAGTCTGATCCTGACTCTTTTCGCAGTCAGTACTGACCTTTGCCCCCCAATCCCTCCCTTTCCGATCCCCAATTCTCTGCTTCTCATTGGCTATCTTCCAAGTCACTCTCCTGATTCCTTTTTCGTCAGATCGCAGGAATGTCTCCCCTCTCCCCATCTCCGAGGAGACCAAATCTTCAAAGGGATTTAGCAGGCAAAAGTTCAGGCTTCTCCTCCCTTTTCTATGTCAGTGCTGAGACGCTGACAGTCAGCTTATTGCCCCCACAAACTGGGTCCTCAATTTACCTACCTTAGAAAGGATGGAAGGCTGAGTCAACCTTGAGCCTGGTGAGATTCGAACTTACAGTAATTGCAGGCAGCTGGTGTTAATCACAATGCTTTTAGTTTGCTGAGCTACCAGGCCCATGTATTAAAATGCATGGGCCTGGTAGCTACCATGTATTAAAATGAATTTAATACATAAAAATAAATAAACCTTCAATGGTTAAATGGATAACTCGCTTAAGTATATACTCATACTAACGTAAGTATGAGCCCGCAGGGTGCTGCAGTTGCTTAAAAACGAATGCTGCATCAGCAGAGGGATAGTTTTAAGATCATGTGAAGTGATAGTACCGCTTTATGCCGCATTACTAAGATGTGGAGACTCTAGAAAGAGTGCTGAGAAGAGCAACAAAGATGATTAGGGGACTGGAGGCTAAACTACACAATGAACCCTAACAGTGAGGGCAATTAACCAGTGCAACAGAAGTTGCCTTCAGAAATTGTGGGTGCTCCATCCCTGGAAGTTTTTAAGAAGAGACTGGACAGTTACTTGTCTGAGATTGTATAGGTTCTCCTGCTTGAGCAGGGGGCTGGACTAGAAGACCTCCAAGGTCCCTTCCAGCTTCTATTCTATTCTATTCTATTCTATTCTATTCTATTCTATTCTATTCTATTCTATTCTATTCTATCCTACCCTATCCTATCCTATCCTATTCTATCCTAGTCCCTCCTTATTCTATCCTATCCTATCCTATCCTATCCTACCCTACCCTACCCTACCCTACCCTACCCTACCCTACCCTACCCTATCCTATCCTGTCCTATCCTCTACTGTCTATTCTATTCTATTCTATTCTATTCTATTCTATTCTATTCTATTCTATTCTATTCTATTCTATTCTATTCTATTCTATTCTATTCCTATCCTATCCTCTACTGTCTATTCTATTCTATTCTATTCTATTTTATTCTATTCTATTCTATTCTATCCTATCCTCTACTGTCTATTCTATTCTATTCTATTCTATCTATTCTATCTATTCTATCTATTCTATCCTATCCTATCCTATCCTGTCCTATCCTCTACTGTCTATTCTATTCTATTCTATTCTATTCTATTCTATTCTATTCTATCCTATCCTATCCTATCCTATCCTATCCTATCCTATCCTATCCTATCCTATCCACTACTATTCTATTCTTTCTATTCTATTCTATTCTATTCTATTCTATTCTATTCTATCCTAATCTATTCTATTCTATTCTATTCTATTCTATTCTATTCTATTCTATCCCTCCTTATCCTATCCTATCCTATCCTATCCTACCCCTACCCTATCCTACCCTACCCTATCCTATCCTGTCCTATCCTCTGTCTATTCTATTCTATTCTATTCTATTCTATTCTATTCTATCCTATCCTATCCTATCCTATCCTATCCTATCCTATCCTCTATTGTCTATTCTATTCTATTCTATTCTATTCTATTCTATTCTATTCTATTCTATTCTATTCTATTCTATTCTATTCCCTCCTTATCCTATCCTATCCTATCCTCTACTGTCTATTCTATTCTATTCCTATTCTATTCTATTCTATTCTATTCTATCTATTCTATTCTATTCTATTCTATCCTATCCTATCCTATCCTATCCTATCCTGTCCTATCCTCTACTGTCTATTCTATTCTATTCTATTCTATTCTATTCTATTCTATTCTATTCTATTCTATTCTATTCTATTCCTATCCTATCCTATCCTATCCTATCCTATCCTATCCACTACTGTCTATTCTATTCTATTCTATTCTATTCTATTCTATTCTATTCTATTCTATTCTATTCTATTCTATTCTAGTCCCTCCTTATCCTATCCTATCCTATCCTACCCTACCCTACCCTACCCTACCTATCCTATCCTGTCCTATCCTCTGTCTATTCTATTCTATTCTATTCTATTCTATTCTATTCTATTCTATTCTATTCTATTCTATCCTATCCTATCCTATCCTATCCTATCCTATCCTATCCTCTACTGTCTATTCTATTCTATTCTATTCTATTCTATTCTATTCTATTCTATTCTATTCTATCCTATCCTATCCTATCCTATCCTATCCTATCCTGTCTATTCTATCTATTCTATTCTATTCTATTCTATTCTATTCTATTCTATCTATCTATTCTATTCTATTCTATCTATTCTACCCTATCCTATCCTATCCTCTACTGTCTATTCTATTCTATTCTATTCTATTCTATTCTATTCTATTCTATTCTATTCTATTCTATTCTATCCTATCCTATCCTATCCTATCCTATCCACTACTGTCTATCCTATTCTATTCTATTCTATTCTATTCTATTCTATTCTATTCTATTCTATTCTATTCTATTCTATTCTATTCTATTCTAGTCCCTCCTTATCCTATCCTATCCCTATCCTACCCTACCCTACCTACCTACCCTATCCCTATCCTGTCCTATCCTCTGTCTATTCTATTCTATTCTATTCTATTCTATTCTATTCTATTCTATTCTATTCTATTCTATCCTATCCTATCCTATCCTATCCTCTACTGTCTATTCTATTCTATTCTATTCTATTCTATTCTATTCTATTCTATTCTATTCTATTCTATTCTATTCTATTCTATTCTATCCTATCCTATCCTATCCTATCCTGTCCTATCCTCTACTGTCTATTCTATTCTATTCTATTCAATTCTATTCTATTCTATTCTATTCTATTCTTTCTATTCTATTCTATTCTATCCTATCCTATCCTATCCTATCCTATCCTATCCTATCCTATCCTATCCTATCCACTACTGTCTATTCTATTCTATTCTATTCTATTCTATTCTATTCTATTCTATTCTATTCTATTCTATTCTATTCTATTCTAGTCCCTCCTTATCCTATCCTATCCTATCCTACCCTACCCTACCCACCCTACCCTATCCTATCCTGTCCTTCCTCTGTCTTTCTATTCTATTCTATTCTATTCTATTCTATTCTATCTATTCTATTCTATTTCCATTCTATTCTATTCTATCCTATCCTATCCTATCCTATCCTATCCTATCCTATCCTCTACTGTCTATTCTATTCTATTCTATTCTATTCTATTCTATCTATTCTATTCTATTCTACCTTCTATTCTATTCTATTCTATTCATTCTATTCTATCCTATCCTATCCTATCCTATCCTATCCTGTCCTATCCTCTACTGTCTATTCTATTCTATTCTATTCTATTCTATTCTATTCTATTCTATTCTATTCTATTCTATTCTATTCTATTCTACCCTATCCTATCCTATCCTCTACTGTCTATTCTATTCTATTCTATTCTATTCTATTCTATTCTATTCTATTCTATTCGAACTAGGTATGTCCAGTCTAATGAAGAGATAGACTAGGGGTGATATGATAGGAGTCTTCCAGTTACTTGGGGGACTGTCAAAGAGAAGAGACGGGGTCAACCTATTCTCCAAAGCACCTGAAGGCAGAACCAGAAGCAATGGATGGGAACTAATTAAGGACAGAACTAACCTAGAACTAAGGAGCAATTTCTTGACAGTGAGGACAATCAGTGGACTGGCTTACCTCCAGAAGTTGTGGGTGCTCCATCGCTGGAGATTTTAAAGAAGAGGATTGGGAAGCCATTTGTCTGGAATGGTCTAGGGTCTCCTACTTGAGGAGGGGGTTGGACTACAAGACCTCCAAAGTCCCTTCCAATCCCATTATTCTATGTTCTGTGGGGTCAGACCTTCTCAGGAGCAGACCTCCCCACATTGGAACATCATGATCCCCAATAAGAAGCCCTCCAATCTCTCAAACTTCTGGATTAAAAACTCTTTTGTCCTGTACTGTATATCGTGTGGGCTGTGATGGTTCAAGAGCTACCTGGGTTTTGCTGGAGAAGTTTTCAACCATTGTCTGAATGATATGAGCTTAAATGTAAGTCACCTTGAGACCTTTGCTGAAACGGAGTCCCTGCGGATTTTACTCTGCTAGTTATTGCCGACTATAGGGGGCAGTGTTCATCACCATTTCAAGACCATTGAGCCAGCGCTGTCCAAAGACATTCCTGTGGCCAACATGATGTCACAGAACACTGTTACCTTCCCACCGAAATGGTACCTATTTATCTACTTGCATTCACATGCTTTCGATCGGCTAGGTTGGCAGGAGCTGAGGCAAGGACGGGAACTCGCCCATTTGTGTGATGCTTGGGTCTCGAACCTGGGCGGCCGGCTTTCCAGCCAGCAAGCCCAGCATCTTAACTGCTGAGCCACCGCGCCACCCTTTGCTTGAAAGGAGAGACTTTTAATAAATGTATACCCAAACAAATAGATTTCCTTGTGCAAATTTTTGAGCAGAGAACTGTTCACTGCTGCCTGCCCGCATTGCGGCAAAGTCTGTTTTAGCGGAAATGAGCCATTTCTATTCAGGGATCCCAAAGCAAGATCTATTTCTTTCCAATCAGCAATTGCTCATGATGCCTTTCCTTCAGGAAGATGGCTGTCCTTATAGTGTGGGAGCCTGGCCTGGCCTACAGAGTTGTCCCTTCCAACAGGGAGAAGGATGATCTCAATTAGCATGAGGCTGCTTGCTGTGGATTATGGATGATGTGTAGATCTGAGCTAGCATTTTGCTTAACCTTGTGACACTTTCAGTGGTGAGGGCCCAGTTGCCATGAGTTCATCCTCATTTTGAAAAGTTAGGCAAAAAGAGGGGGTTCAGCCTGCACGGATGCTACTGTCCCCATAGACTTTGAGAAGACTTCCCCTTCAGAAATGGTGGTAAGATTTCTCTTTCCTCTGGAGACATTTGGAAGCGTCACTTTGGTTAGTGGTTAAGGCATCAGGATAGAAACCAGGAAAGTTCTAGAAAGCTGGCTAGGTGACTTCAGGCCAATCACTAGGAGACAGTGAGTTATAGTCCCGCCTTAGGCAACAAAACCATCTGGGTGACTTTGAGCCAATCACCAGGAGATTATGAGTTCTAGTCCCGCCTTAGGCAACAAAGCCATCTGGGTGACTTTGGGCCAGTCACAAGGAGACTGTGAGTTATAGTCCCGCCTTAGGCAACAAAGCCATCTGGGTGACTTTGGGCCAATCATCAGGAGACTGTGAGTTGTAGTCCCGCCTTAGGCAACAAAGCCATCTGGGTGACTTTGGGTCAATCATCAGGAGACTGTGAGTTGTAGTCCCGCCTTAGGCAACAAAGCCATCTGGGTGACTTTGGGCCAATCATCAGGAGACTGTGAGTTGTAGTCCCGCCTTAGGCAACAAAGCCATCTGGGTGACTTTGGGCCAATCATCAGGAGACTGTGAGTTCTAGTCCCGCCTTAGGCAACAAAGCCATCTGGGTGACTTTGGGCCAATCATCAGGAGACTGTGAGTTGTAGTCCCGCCTTAGGCAACAAAGCCATCTGGGTGACTTTGGGCCAATCATCAGGAGACTGTGAGTTCTAGTCCCGCCTTAGGCAACAAAGCCATCTGGGTGACTTTGGGCCAATCATCAGGAGACTGTGAGTTGTAGTCCCGCCTTAGGCAACAAAGCCATCTGGGTGACTTTGGGTCAATCATCAGGAGACTGTGAGTTGTAGTCCCGCCTTAGGCAACAAAGCCATCTGGGTGACTTTGGGCCAATCATCAGGAGACTGTGAGTTGTAGTCCCGCCTTAGGCAACAAAGCCATCTGGGTGACTTTGGGCCAATCATCAGGAGACTGTGAGTTCTAGTCCCGCCTTAGGCAACAAAGCCATCTGGGTGACTTTGGGTCAATCATCAGGAGACTGTGAGTTGTAGTCCCGCCTTAGGCAACAAAGCCATCTGGGTGACTTTGGGCCAATCATCAGGAGACTGTGAGTTGTAGTCCCGCCTTAGGCAACAAAGCCATCTGGGTGACTTTGGGCCAATTACAAGGAGATTATGAGTTCTAGTCTCGCCTTAGGCAACAAAGCCATCTAGGTGACTTTGGGCCAATCACCAGGAGATTATGAGTTCTAGTCCTGCTTCAGGCCAAGGTTGAGAAACACTGATATGGATGTTGATTATTTATTTGTTAGTGGTATTATTTATATAGCTTTTGTAAGATGCTCGATCGCTGGATTGAAGCATCATCAAAGTCCCTGTGATAAATGCCTAAAGAGCCGAGGTGGCGCAGTGGTTAGAGTGCTGTACTGCAGCTATTTCAGCTGACTGCTAGTTCAGCAGATCAGCGGATCAAATCTCACCGGCTCAAGGTTGACTCAGCCTTCCATCCTTCCGAGGTGGGTAAAATGAGGACCCAGATTGTTGGGGCAATATGCTATTTAGTATACTGTCTTTGGTGTAAGCCGCCCAGAGTCCTCGGAGAATGGGTAGCATAGAAATATGACTAATAAAAAATAAAAAAATAAGCGGACACATCAAAAAGCAAAGTATGTCCCTCCCCCCCCAGCTGCATTATCGGCTTTTCTTCAAAAAGCCCCTTCCCCAATCCCCTGCCCACAAAGTGCCTGACAGTCCCCCCAACTTGGACACCCCTAGTAAAGGTAGTCCTCGATTTATGACCGCAATCGAGCCCAACATTTCTTTTGCTAAGCAACACAGTGGTTAATTGAATTTTTCTCCATTTTATGACCTGTCTTGCCACGGTTATTAAATGGATCACTGCAGTTGTTAAGTTAGTAACATGGTTGTTAAGGGAATCTGGCTTTCCCCACTGACTTTGCTTGTCAGAAGGTCGCAAAAGGGGATCACGTGATCCCCGGGGACACTGAAACCGTCATAAATATGAGTCAGTTGCCAAGTGCTGAATGCTATGGTCATTGGTGTGAAAATGTCCATAAGTCAATTCAGTGCCGTTTGTGCACTGAATTGCGCAGTTTCAACTCCACTATCCCCAGCTTCACGGTTCTCACTATGGGGAAATCAGTGCTTTTGTAGCTTTGAATCAGGGGTGAAATGTAAAATTTGTTACTACTGGTTCTGTGGGTGTGGCTTGGTGGGGGGGTAATGTGACTGGGTGGGCATGGCCAACTTTTTTTAAAAAAACTTTTCAAAGCATTTTTTCTAATGCTTTGAAAAGCCTCTGTCGATCAGGCAACTCAGCTGGGATCGTCAGAAAGGCTTTTTTAAAAAAAAACCTCTCTGCCATCCGGCAACTCAGCTGGGATCGTTAGAGTCTTTTCAAAGCATTTTTTTTAACCACCAAGAGGTTTGGCCAAGAGGTTGCAGAAAAAAATGCTTTGAAAAGCCTCTGACGATCCCAGCTGAGCCGCGCGATCATCAGAGGCTTTTTTTTTTTTTTTACTTTTAAAAGCATTTTTTCGTTGGAAGAGGTTGTAGAAAAGAATGCTTTTAAAAGTAAAAAAAGAAGCCTCTGATGATCCTGCGGATCAGCTGGGCATGGTGGTGGTGGTGGTGGGGGGGGGTTGCAGGGATTTTTGCTACCACTTCTCCGAACCACCTGCCGCCATCACTATCAGATCGGGTGATCCAGTCCGAACCGGGAGCATTTCACCCCTGCTTTGAATGATCGCTAAGTGAACTGTTGTTAGTCGAGGACTCCTGGAAAGCTAGAAAGCCCTTTCCAGACTTGAGTCTACTAAATGGTCAAACAGTCACTTTTTTCCTGGGCCGTTGTAACTTTGGTCACTGGATGAAAGGTTGAAGTGATGGACTGCCTGTATGTAAACCATAGAGGAAGATCTCTCCTGTCCAGATCTCGCCAAAGATGCCAGAAAGGACGGCGGGCTCTGCTTTTCATATCAAGAGAAAGATTTTTAGTATCAAATTAACCCGATGGGTCTGGTGGAGAGATTCAACCTGGAAATAAGGAGAAATTTTCTGACAGTGAGAACAATCAACCAATGGAACAGAAGTTGCCTTTGGAAGTTGTGGGAGCTTCATCCCTGGAAGCCTTCAAGAAGATACTGGACTGCCACCTGTCAGAAATGGTGTAGGGGCTCCTGCTTGGGCGGGGGGTTGGACTAGATGACCTACAAGGTCCCTTCCAACTCTGTTAATCTGTATCTGGTGGTCCAGGAGTGGGCTCCAAAAATTTTAGCAAGGGGTTGTCTGCCTGGTTGCTGGGTGGGCGTGGCCATGGTGGGCGTGGCCTAGTTGGCCTCCTGCACTACGGTGGGGAGGGCATTTTTGCCCACCCTGGGCTCTGGAGGCTTTCCTCGAGCCTCCGGGAGGGTGAAAACGGCCTCCCCAGGCTCCGGAGGCCCTCTGGAGGCCGGAAATGGGACCGTTTCCGGCCTTCCCGAACTTCCGGTAGGCCCATTTTTCACCCTCCCCGAGCCTCTGTGTGTGCCCTGCACTTACCTGCATCCAAAATGGGCCGCGTGGGGACTCCTGGGAGGGGAGGGGCAGAGTGCGTGGGGCCAGCCAGGAGTGGGATTTGGGGGTTCTCTGAACTGCACAGAATCTTAGCTAGAGGTTCTCCAGAACCTCCGCGAATCCCCAGCAGCCCACCCCTGTGGTGGTCACTCCGAAACAAAAGTGGGGGGCCTGCGGCTCTGCCTTGCCGATGAATCCAGTTTACAAAGAAGTCGTCCGTTCCCTTTTTTTCATCTCCCACTCTTTGAAAGAGGCCGGGAAGCTTTCATCATCAATTTGCAACCAGCCAGCCACCTTCACCCGCGAACTCAAGTCTGACCAGTTCACCGGCAACCCTCTTGGCTTGTGAAGTCAAGGGGAATCTATTTTGTGGGTAATAAAGCCGATTATCATAGATAAATGCATCTAATTAGGCTCATTTGCTGACACGCAAGGCTTTTAATTGCAAGCTGAATAATTAGGCAGATCTGCATATGCAAATGATCGGGGGAGGGAGGGGTTTGTTTCCACCTTGTCAGTCTTCCTCGCGTGATTTCTCCGGAGACAAATAACTCTTGCTATTTCAACAGCGGGGCGTGATGTATTCATTTATTGCCGGCAAATAACTTTATTTGGGAATGATTTTATCCGTCACGCATGTTTACAGAAAGCAACAAGCGAAGGACGAGGGCCCGTGTGTGTGTGTGTATGTGTATATTTGTGCACTGATGGGGCGAGCAAAATTAAACATCCAGAGGGAAAATCTTTGCAAATTTGCTGACTTTTCACGTGTTTTTCCTTCCGGATCTGTGCCTGTCCAATATCCATAAACCTCAGCATAATCCGCAGAGAAATCTTTTTTTTTTTTAAGCTGTACCGTATTGCGTTAACCCTGACCATTCTATACCTTTTTTCATTATCTGTCTTCTTTTTCTTTTTTTTTTAATCAACGCTATTTTATCCCTTCCTACTTTCTCATTGTTCATCATCTGAATCTTTGCTTTTAAACGGCTTGGCCGTTTGCGCTCTCTCTCTCTCTCTCTCTCTCTCTCTCTCTCTCTCTCTCTCCCTCCCTCCCTCCCTCCCTCCCTCCCTCCCTCTCTCTCTCTCTCTCTCTCTCTCTCTCTAACAGATGGTCATCTGCACCAAGAGAGAGGCTGCAATCTCCATCCAGTTGCATGCTGGGATTTTCGTGTCCCCCTCCATCTGGATGCCGCATGCATATTAATTAGACAAGGCCTTCAGGATATTGGATGCACCACGGCGGTCCGAATGGCAGGCTGCAGCCTTAAATACAGAGAGCTGCAGGGTAACAGGGACCAAAAAAATCCAGCCACTCAAACGCTTCTGGGTAAAATATGGAGAGGTTTGCTTTGTAAGGGATTAGAAAGGGTTTCGGGCGGTTGAGTCCAGCTGGTTTGCTGTGGGATATGGTCTTCTTCTGATATGCTTCCTGGAAATTTTTAAGTTCTTTCATCCTGTCTAAACGGCAGGGACAGAGGAGGGGAAAATAAATAAATTGCTAAGGATTTTGGGAAGGATGCTTTCATTTCTAAATGTAACTCCCTTCACCCTTAGGATTGGACATGGGTGGGATTCAGCCTGTTTGGACCGGTTCAGGCAAACGGGATGCTAATTTTACATCTGATTTGCCGAACCGTAGTTGCAAAGACTGGCTGGCCCTGCCCACTCCACCCTTCCCCTCCCAGGAGTCTCCACGCAGCCCATTTTGAATGCCAGGTAAGTGCAGGGCCCACGGGGAGGATCTGAGAGGGCAAAAAACGGGTCTCTCGGAAGTTCTGGAAGTCTGGAAATGGGCCCGTTTCCAGCCTCTGGAGCCAAGGGGAAGCTGTTTTTCGCCCTCCTGGAGGCTTGAGGAAAGCCTCTAGAGCCTGGGGAGGGCAAAATTGCACCTCCTGCCATGGTGCAGGAGGGCGAGTAGGCCACGCCCACCAAGCAACCGGGCAGAGAACCGTTTGCTAAAATTTTTGAATCCCACCCCTGATTGGACAACTACTCTAGGGAGAAGGAGTGGCAGAGCTGAGAGGCAGAGTGAAAAGAGGGATCAGCCTAGAATCTCTATGTAGTCACAAGCAGTCCAACATTCCTTGAATTCTGTTGGCCCTTATCTAACTCCAAGCACCTGCTGACCATTAATTGGGAAGATTCCTATGTGCAGGACTGTCAAACTCAAGGCCCATGGGCTGGGATCGGCCTGTGAGGTGCTTAGATCTGGACTGCCACCCTGGAAACAGCAAAGAACCAGCCCGCGGTGCCTCTGCCAGTGAAAACAGAGCTCAGGGGGCCCTCATGCACCCCCAGCTCCATTTTTTGCTGACAGAGGGCTAGCAACACAAACTAAAAACAAAACAAAAGGAGAAATGTTTCCCCTTTTGCGTTCGCATGCAAGAAGGAACAGGAAAGGAGAAAGAGAAAGAGAAAGAGAAAGAGAAAGAGAAAGAGGAAAGACAAAGAAAAGGAAGGAAGAGAGCAAGGAAGGAAAAATAAGGAAAGAGGGGAAGGAAGAAGAAAGGAGAATGAAGAGGGATGGAAAAAGAAGAAAAGGAAGGAAGGAGATTATGAGAGTGGGGGAAGACGCGGAGCAACTTGAGCCGACAGAGATTGAGGGGGGGCTTCGTTGGCTTCGGATGAAAATGGGGAAGGCCAGGGGCTTTTAGGTTTAGAACAGTTTATAGACAGGGAGGAACAGGGGCAGGATGAACATGAAAGACAAAGTTCAGGCAAGGAGCAAGGACCACCCACTCCTGATCCGAGAGCACAGAGAGTGGAGAGAAGGCGAGAACAGCGCAGACTGAACAGGCTACTCAGGAGAAGAGTGCCCCGTCCCTCTTCGCAAGGCACAGCTGGGGAATGAGATTTAAGGACCGTGATGGCGAACCTATGGCATGAGTGCCCAAAGTGTTATGCGAAGCCATGTCGCACGGCACGCATGGCCTTGCCTGTTTGTCCTTCCAGGTTTCTGGCACTCATGTGCACGCGACGATCAGCTTTCTTTTGCACGCACGGCAGTGCTGAAAACAGGTGTGGCATACACGCCAGCCAGCTGATCATCGGGTATGCATGCGTGCTAGAACCTGGATGTTCGGCTTTTCGGAGGGCGATCCCATCGCACGTTCAGCAGTGCCGAAAACCAGCAGTACCGGCCAGCTGATCGTGTGGTGCGTATGTGTGCTAGAACCGGAAGTTCGGCTTTTCCAGAGCACAGCTTCAACAAGCGCGTGCACACACAGGCTCCGATGGGGGCATGACAGGTCCTTTCTGGACCATTTTCGTAGACAGCCAGAGGACTTTTTTCGCTCAAGAGGAAAATAATGCTGCTAATATTCTGCAGACTGAATATTACTTACACATGTATGAGATGCTGGTTTTCAACTGTTATGTAGAGGCTGTTGCAATTAATAAAATCATCACAAGTCATTTAATCCATGATGGCTGAATTAACAGTAGCTTTTTGTCATTATGTTTTATTTCAGTTCACCAATATTATTATTAATTACGTGTGTGTGCCGCTGAACTAATAGTACAACTGAAGACAGGGGATTATTAGCATTTAAACTTTTACAGTCTTTTTTTTTTTTTGACAAATTCCCACCTTTTTTAAAATTTTGTTTTTCCACTAGCTGAATCTTATGGATTGCTCTGGGCTTAGTAAAATCTGAAAATCTAAGGCATGCATTCAACCGCCAGTTCCAAAGGTGTTTTTTTCAAAATGCAACTGGACTTTCTTTGTTTTTTTCTTAAAGATGTTTCTCTTCTCATCCAAGAAGTTTCTTCAGTTCTGAAGAAGAAGAAGAAGCTTCTCGGATGAGAACTGGAGAAGCTTCTTGGATGAGAAGAGAAACGTTTTCAAAGAACAACAAAGTAAGTAAGTCCAGTTGCAGGCGGGTGGGGCGAGGCGAGCAGCGAGCGGGCGGGTGGGGCCGTGCCAGTCAGAGGTAGTATTTGCCAGTTTGGTGAATCAGTTAAAGTTTCCGCTACTGGCTTACCCGAACCAGTCCGAACCAGCTGAATACCACCTCTGGTTCCAAGTAATACACTCATAGCAAACAGAACTCCGAGACAAGCAAGTTCCTCAAAGTACAGGTTTATTGGACATACCATATTGGCACAGACTGGTGAAAACTGACTCTAAAGGTTCCCGCAGTTTTAACCTAATTAAAAGTATTTCCCCCTCCCCTTTCCCAAACAATCAGTCACATGGTCCAATCAAGGTGCTGTCTGGTTGCTTGGAAACTTCACTCCTCCTCTTTTCAGCCACCTGTGGGAATGTCCTTGGTTCTCAGGGGGAACTATTTTGTTTTGGCTACAAAACCCCAGCTATTTCTATTCTCCCCCTCCCTATCCCTCAGCACCATTGTGGCAACACTGAAGCCTCCAAGATGACCTCAGTCAGGCCACCTTTAGAGTTGACACAGTGATTTAAAGACCTCATGGTTTTGTTTCCATGCTTTCTTCCACCCTGATGTACTGGAACACACCATAATACTTTTCTTGCTGTTGTTAGGTCTTGTACTTCAATATTTTGTCTAGCTTTGACTCAGTTTTTTGGCAATTCACTTTAGCTTCCGTAAGGTTAGTGTCAGGGTTCCCACTGATACCCAAATTCTCCAACGAAGCAATTTCGCGAGTTGTAGAGGTCACTCCCCTCCGGCTACTGTGGGTAACCGCGGAGACAGCCTTGACAGAGATATGGCTGGAATGTGCTTTTGTTTTGACTGACGTGTTGCCTTGCTGCAGCTGCAGAGTTCATTTTGCCTATGGCAATTCGAGAGCAGGCCAGGGATGTTGACATTTAGAATTGTCATAACTTTCTCTGCATGTTCCTATTATCTCGACTTAATGTACTAATTCCTCTGATTGATTAGTGATCAAATCCTGGGCAGATGTTGCCCTTGAAAAAACTGCAAGTTCATTTTGGAAGGCAGCATCCAATCTCCTCCTTGATTTGGCAGGCATTATGGGTAGTCCTCGATTTACAACCATTCATTTAGTGACCATTTGAAGTTACAACAGCAAAGAAAAAAGTGACTTATGACCATTTTTCACACACTACAACAACCATTGCACCATCCCTGTAGTCACATGGTCAAAATTCGAAAACTTGGTAACTGGCTCATATTTATGATGCTTGCACTGTCCCGGGTCATATGATCTCCTTTTGCGACCTTCCAACAAGCAAAGTCAAGGGGGGGAGCCAGATTCATTTAAAAACCATGTTACTAATTTAACAACTGCAGTGATTCACTTAATCACTGTGGCAAGAAAGGTCATAAAAAAAGCCAAACTCATTTAACGACTGTCTCACTTAGCAACAGACATTTTTCGGCTCAGTTGTGGTCTTAAGTCAAGGACTGTCTGTAGTAGATACCAAGAAAGTTTTACTTTAATTAATTCCTGCATTTCCGGAGCGGGCAGCAGATTCGGACAGTGAGGAGGTTGGGGAGGAACATAGGCCAGTCCTGGAGTCTGGGGAAGGCTCTGATAAGTGCTCTGCGTCGGAGGCAGAGAGAGGGCCAGGGCCGTCCAACAGTTATCTGCTACCTTCAGAGTCGGAGATAAGTTGGGCAGAAGAACAGCTGGAGCCTGTTCCCGATGTGCGCAATGCAAAGCTCCCAATGCAAAGCTATGGGAGAAGGGAGCAATTAAGGAACAGGGGTCAACTTGGGAGTAAAGGCACAAGGGGACGCTGAATGGCCCCTCCCATAGGGAATAATTAGGAGCAAAAGGGGAGTGGTGATTGAAGGAGACAATTTTTATTAGTGTGAAGATTTGCTTATCTGAGTTCTTGCCTCACAGAGACTCCTTGCCAAGTATTTCATTGTACAGTGTTGTACCTGGAAGCTATCGGCCTGGCAACTATCCAAAGACTGATAAGGTCTGTGGTTGCAGTTCACGCTTGAAAGACTGTTTGCAGGGACTTTGCTGGATGTGAATGCTAGGAATTCACATTAGCCAAATAAAAAGGGTTTTTTTTTCAGGACAGTCTGTTCTGTGATTTGGTGAAGCCTAGGTCAGAATGTACGGACGCGGTGGCTCAGTGGCTAAGACGCTGAGCTTGTCGAACGAAAGGTCGGCAGTTCAGCGGTTCGAACCCCTAGTGCCGCGTAACGGGGTGAGCTCCCGTGACTTGTCCCAGCTTCCGCCAACCTAGCAGTTCGAAAGCAGGTAAAAAAATGCAACTAGAAAAATAAGGACCACCTTTGGTGGGAAGGGAACAGCGTTCCGTGCACCTTTGACGTTGAGTCATGCCGGCCACGTGATCATGGAGACGTCTTCGGACAGCGCTGGCTCTTTGGCTTTGAAACAGAGATGAGCACTGCCCCTTAGAGTCAGGAACAACTAGCACATACATTTACCTTTACCTTTACCTTAAGTCAGAACACTACCTGAGGTGGGAGAAGACTAAGAATACAATCCTCAAGGGTTGCTTCTGAATAATGAGTAATCAATATATACTGTGCTTAAACATAGAGGCTCCATCCTTAGCAGCCAACAGTGACTTATTCCATACATTTTTCTCATTGCCTGTTAAATTATCACTATTAGGGAGAATGACTTCTTGCGATAGCACTTGGACATTACAGCCTTCTCTGAGCTGTCTACAGAGTCAGCCTATAGCCCCTAATGATCTGGGTCCTCATTTTACTGGCTTCGGAAGGACAGAAGGATGAGTCAACCTTGAGCCGGTCAGGATAAAACTCCCGACTGAGGGCAGAATTAGCCTGCAATACCGGATAGAATAGAATAGAATAGAGTAGAGTAGAATAGAATAGAATAGAATAGAATAGAATAGAATAGAATAGAATAGAATAGAATAGAATAGAATAGAATAGAATAGAATAGAATAGAATTAGCATTTATACTTATATACCGCTTTATAGTGCTTTACAGCCCTCTCTAAATGGTTTACAGAGTCAGCTTATTGCCCCCAACAATCTGGGTCCTCATTTTACCGACCTCGGAAGGACGGAAGGCTGAGTCAACCTTGAGTTGGTCAGGATCGAACTCCCAACTGTGGGCAGAGTTAGCCTGCAATACTGCGGTTTAACCACTGCACCACAAGGGCTCTATTGCCAATTATTCACTTCATGTTCCCCCCCCCCCTCGGAAAGGCTATGGACTTATATGCTTGTTTAATAATTGTTCTAAATCGACCGCTATTTTTTTCCCCAGTTGACCCCAAGTTTGAATATCACAGAAGGAAAATCTTAGCTTAATCTCTCCACTCACCATTTCGATATTGTACATAATATCCAGGTTTCCTCCTAGCGGTATTTCCTGGTATTGGTCACATTACAAAAAAGAGCCTTGGTGGCGCAGCAGACTAAAGTGCTGTTAAGTAACACCAGCTGCCTGCAATTACTGCAAGTTCAAATCTCACCAGGCTCAAGGTTGACTCAGCCTTCCATCCTTTCGAGGTAGGTAAAATGAGGACCCGGATTGTGGAGGCAATAAGCTGACTTTGTATAAAAAAGAACACTGCTTAGGAGGGGGGAAGCCCTACTAAGCAGGTATATACAAAAGTATGAAGGCTATTGCTTAACACATTGTAAGCTGCCCTGAGTCTCCAGAGAAGGGCGGCATATAAATCGAACCAATAAATAAATAAATAAATAAATAAATAAATAAATAAATAAATAAATAAATAAATAAATAAATGTTGAGACTTTGGAAAAGGTGCAGAGAAGAGCAACTGAGATGATCAAAGCCTGGAGATTAAAATATATGAAGAAGGGCTGCAGGATTTGGGTTTGGCTAGTCTAGAGAAAAGAAAGACTAGGGGGTGACATGAGAGCAGTATTCCAGAATTTGAGGGGCTGCCACAAAGAAGAGGGGTCAAATTATTCTCCGAAACACCCAAGGGCAGGACAAGAAACAACGGATGGAAACTAATCAAGGAGAGACTCAACCTGGAATTAAGAATGCTGCATCCAGTTTTGGTCGCCATGATGTAAAAAAGATGTGGAGACTCTAGAAAGAGTGCAGAGAAGAGCAACAAAGATGATTAGGGGACTGGAGGCTAAAACATATGAAGAACGGTTGCAGGAACTGGGTATGTCTAGTTTGATGAAAAAAAGGACTGGGGAGACATAATAGCAGTGTTCCGATATCTCAGGGGCTGCCACAAAGAAGAGGGAGTCAAGCTATTCTCCAAAGCACCTGAGGGTGGAACAAGAAGCAATGGGTGGAAACTAATCAAGGAGAGAAGCAACCTAGAACTAAGGAGAAATTTCCTGACGGTTAGAACAATTAACCAGTGGAACAACTTGCCTGCAGAAGTTGTGAATGCTCCAACACTGGAAGTTTTTAAGAAGATGTTGGATCACCATTTGTCTGGAGTGGTGTAGGGTTTCCTGCCTAAGCAGGGGTTGGACTAGAAGACCTCCAAGGTCCCTTCCAAACTCTGTTATTCTATTCTAAGGAGAAAATTCCTACCAGTGAGGAAAATTAACCAGTGGAACAGCTTGCCTCCAGAAACTGTGGGTGCTCCCACTGGAGGCTTTTAAGACTGGACAGCCACTTCTCTGAAATGGTATAGGAACTCCTGCTTGAGCAGGGGGCTGGACTAGAAGACCTCCAAGGTCCCTTCCAGCTCTATTCTGATCCTGATACAATTAAAGCAAACTCCTTGCTCTGTCTTTTATAACCCACATTCTTCATCTGAACTAGTTGGCGAACCGTCCTAATTATCCCAGAACGGCCTAAAATAGAAACAAATATTTTCTGATAAGCAAGAATTGTTGCCATAGTAACTGTACTTAACTACTTTCTCACTGCATGATTAAGGCTAGGAGATGCTGTGAAATTGAAGTGTGTGTGTGTGTGTGGGGGTTTTGGTGGTTTCCTGATTTTATTTATTTATTTTTATCTATATTTCATATTTCTTAACCACCCACCTCCCACCTTCCCCCCTGCAAAATGTTTGGTGGCTGTGACAGCTATTTGGAGCAATGAAATCCAGAAACCCCCCCCCCCTTTTTTTTTTTTCAAAATTAGGCTGTTGGGCCAAACTGCATTATTTTTTAATTTCTTCAGGAAAAAAAAATAGGTTGAAAGACACATGTCCAGTAGAATGTGCACTCTGACACCAGAATGGCTTTTCAGCTGGGCTTCTTATAGTTGTGTTCATCCGAGAAACCGCTAGAAGCAGATTCAATGGAGTTTTTAGTACAGGTACAGGTAGTATGGTGGTTCAGTGGCTAAGATGGTGAGCTTGTCGATCAAAAGGTCGGCAGTTCAGCGGTTCAAATCCCTAGTGCCGCGTAACGGGGTGAGCTCCCGTTACTTGTCCCAGCTTCTGCCAACCTAGCAGTTCGAAAGCACGTAAAAAATGCAAGTACAAAAATAGGGACCACCTTTGGTGGGAAGGTAACAGCGTTCCGTGTGCCTTTGGCATTTAGTCATGCCGGCCACATGACCACGAAGACGTCTTCGGACAGCGCTGGCTCTTCAGCTTTAAAATGGAGATGAGCACCGCCCCCTACAGTCGGGAACAACTAGCACGCATGTGTGAGGGGAACCTTTACCTTTAGTCCTCGACATATGGGCACAATTGAGCCCAAAATTTCTGTGGTGAGTGAGACATTTGTTAAGGGCCTGGTGACTCAGCAGACTGATAGCATTGTGATTAACACCACTGTCTGCAATTACTGTAAGTTCGAATCTCACCAGGCTCAAGGTTGACTCAGCCTTCCATCCTTTCTAAGGTAGGTGAAATGAGGACCCAGCTGTGGGGGCAATAAGCTGACTTTGTATAAATATACAAAAGTATGAAGGCGATTGCTTAACGCATTGTAAGCCGCCCTGAGTCTCCGGAGAAGGGCGGCATATAAATCAAATTAAAAAAATAAAAAAATAAATAAAAAAGTGAGCTTCACTCCATTTTACGACCTTTCTTGCCACAATTGTTAAGTTGATAAGTTAGTAATCTGGTTGTTAAGTGAATCTGGCTTCCTCGTTGACTTTGCATGTCAGAAAGTTGCAAAAGGGGATCATGTGACCCCAGGGCGCTGCAACGGTCATAAGTAAGAACCAGTTGCCCAGCATCTGAATTTTCATCACAGGATCATGGGGATGCTGCAGCGGTCGTAAGTGTATGAAATGGTCGTAAGTCATTTTTTTCAATGCTGTTGTAACTTTGAATGGTCACTAAACAAACTGTTGTAAGTCGAGGACTGCCTGTATAATGAATGCAGGAATTGGGAATGTTTAGTTTAATGAAAAGAAGGACTAGGGGAGACATGATAGCAGTGTTCCGATATCTCAGGGGCTGCCACAAAGAAGAGGGAGTCAAACTATTCTCCAAAGCACCTGAAGGCAGGACAAGAAGCAATGGATGGAAACTAATCAGGGAGAGAAGCAACCTAGAACTAAGGAGAAATTTCCTGACAGTGAGAACAATTAATCAGTGGAACAATTTGCCTGCAGTAGTTGTAAATGCTCCAACACTGGAAGTTTTTAAGATGTTGGATAACCATTTGTCTGGAGTGGTGTAGGGTTTCCTGCCTAAACAGGGGGTTGGACTAGAAGACCTCTAAAGTCCCTTCCAACTCTGTTATTCTATTCTAAGGAGAAAATTCCTACCAGTGAGGAAAATTAACCAGTGGAACAGCAGTGGGCAGAGGACAAAATGTATCTGCCCTCAGTGTGGAAGGGATTGCCATTTTTGAATTGGCTTTTTTAGTCACACTAGATGCTGTTTTAGGACCTCTTTCCAGAGCACGATACCATAGTCTCTTGAGACTGAAGGATGCCAGTGAAGGAACAGCTTGCCTTCAGAAACTGTGGGTGCTCCACTGGAGGATTTTAAGAAGAGATCATTTGTCTGAAATGGTATTTGGTCTCCTGCTTGAACAGGGGGTTAGACTAGAAGTCCTCCAAGGTCCCTTCTCACTCGATTACCCTGTTAATGCATGGACACGTTTTTCAGGATTTTAACATTGCACTGGCAGCTTCCTTTCTTCCTGTCTTTGGGGAACAAATCCCCAGACAAATCAAACCTATCATTGCAAGCAGAATGCTCATCCTTTTTGTAACCCTGTCGCCGGCCACGTCATAACCCAGTCCTCTTTCAAATGGGCACCTTTCAAACCTGCTGCTTGCCCCCACGGCCCTTGAAATAAATCTGAAACCGAGAAAGGAAAATATTTGTAGCTCAGGGTTGAAAGGAGAGGTCCTTGAATGCTCTCTGGGCTTGGCTGTTTCCTTGCAGATGTTTCATGACGCAACCTAAGTAATATTGTCAGCGTTAGAAAGGAGGGGTATTTGTGGAAGAGGAGGAGGAGGAGGAGGACGGCTGAGGGGTCCTTGGTGGTTTCTGAGCTTGGTTGTTTTCTTGTGGACATTTCACTACCCAACTAGGTAAAATCATCAATGCCAGAAGGGAATGAGGGAGGAGGAGGAGTGGAGGAAGAGGAGGAGGAGAGGAGGAGGAGGAGAGGAGAGGAGGAGGAGGAGGAGGAGGAGGAGGAGGAGGAGGAGGAGAGGAGGAGGAGTATGGGGTCCTTGGTGCTCTCTGAGCTTGGTTGTTTTCTTGTAGACATTTCACTACCCAACTAGGTAAAATCATCAGTGGTAGAAGGGAATGAGGGAGGAGGAGGAGAGAGGAGGAGGTGGAGGAGGGGTCCTTGGTGCTCTCTGAACTTGGTTGTTTACTTGCGGATGTTTCATGACCCAAATTAGGTACAGATAGTCCTCGACTTACAACAGTGACCGTTCAAAGTTGACACTGAAAAAAGTGACTTATGACCATTTTTCACACTTACCACCATTGCAGTATCTCCATCAAAATCCAGACGCTTGGCAACTGACTCATATTTATGACGGTTGCAGTGTCCTTTGGTGACCTTCTTATTTATTTATTTATTTATTTGTTTGTTTGTTTGTTTGTTTGTTTGTTTGTTCGATTTATATGCCGCCCTTTCTCCGGAGACTCAGGGTGGCTTACAATGCATTAATAGCTTTCATACTTTTGTATATACCTGCTTAGTAGGGCTTTCGGCTCCCCCCTAAGCGCTGTTCTTTTTTATACAAAGTCAGCTTATTTCCCCCACAATCCAGGTCCTCATTTTACCTACCTCGAAAGGATGGAAGGCTGAGTCAACCTTGAGCCTGGTGAGATTTGAACTTGCAATAATTGCAGGCAGCTGGTGTTACTTAACATGCTTTAGTCTGCTGCGCCACCAAGGCTCTTCTTATCTTCTTACAAGCAAAATCAATGGGGAAGCCAGATTCACTTAAAAGCTGTGTTCCTCACTTAAGAGGAGGAGGAGGAGGAGGAGGAAGAGGAGGAGGAGTATGGGGTCCTTGGTGCTCTCTGAGCTTGATTGTTTTCTGTAGACATTTCACTACCCAACTAGGTAAAATCATCAGTGCCAGAAGGGAATGAGGGAGGAGGACGAGTGGAGGAGGAAGAGGAGGAGGAGGAGGAGGCAGGGCCGGATTTAGATGAAAAGAGGCCCTAGGCTATTCCACTTATGAGGCCCTTTCACCTATAGTGAAAGTGTAATTTTAATTTTGCTAACAATTTGAATGTAGGCCCCTCTTGATCTTGAGGCCCTAGGCTGAAGCCTAGTTAGCCTATAGGAAAATCCGGCCCTGGGAGGAGGAGGAGGAGGAGGAGGAGGAGGAGAAGCAGCCTTCGGTGCTCTCTTGTGCTTGGTTGTTTTTTTGTAGATGTTTCATTACCCAAACTAGGTGACACCATCATTGCTTGAAATTTCCTAATTTGGGTAATGAAACATCTGCAAGAAAAATAACCAAGCTCAAGAGAGCATCAAGGACCCCTCCATTCTGAAACCAGCGAAGGAGGCAGAGGCCGACCGAAGTGGATCTCCTGAGTCAGGGAATGAAGGTCTCTGCCTTGCCAAAGTTGTAGTAATGGGATGCAGGCTTGCCGTGTGCCAGTCCAGTGCTTGCCCTACATGCTGGCATGGCATGGGAGAGGCACGGTGGAGGCCGGTCCGAAGTCCTTGGGCCTTTGCTTAATCGCCCATTGAACCGGCCGGATCCAAATGCACCAGCCGTCCGTGGTCTTTCCAGGCTGACATTCTTTGAATTCTTTTTAGGAGGTATTTGACAGCATCTGGAAAGCAGTTGCAAGCCCTCTTCGCTGCTCCACGCCCCCCCCACCCGCCCCCATCTAAGGCGTTCAGCTGCACCTCTGCAGTTCTTTCCCTTCCCACAAGCCTCTGTGGCAGCCATCCCCCCTCCGTTCCCATGGCAACAGGGATGGTGATGCTTACTGGAGCTGACAGTGTCCCAATTTAACTCCCCCCCCTCCCTCCTCCCTCCCACCTCCCTTGCCAGCCCAGCCCAGCCTTCTTCTCAACACCCCCCCCTCCACCCCCATCTCATCCCAACCCCCTTCTGTCAGATCAGGCGTGCAGTTCCCGGGAAGGCAGCAGGGGGCAGCACTTCATCAGAACCTGCCGCAAGGAAAGGGACCAAAAGTCTTTTAGGGGAAAAAAAAGTGACTTGGAAACGTCGAGGATGGACGGGGCTTAAATGGGGGGTTTGGCTTGGACCGACCTTTCCTTTGGAAGGCGATCTTGGAGAAGGTCGTTGGCCTGGCTGGAAAGCAACGTTGCCCCGTTTGCATTTCTGCACAACTGGTCGTAAAGCAAGGCGAGCCGTCGGAAGCCCGTCCAACTTTCCTCGCCTTGCAACTAGAAAGCAACTCGGCCGGCCCGCGAATGCCCCTTTGCTTGCCTGCGTGGTCGACCGCGTGGGAAATGTCACCGGAGAGGGGGAGGGAGGGGGAGAAACACCCGAGGGTGCCTGCCTGCTCGGATTTGCACGTGTGGAAGAGAGATTGGGATTCAGAATTGAAGCTTTGCTTCCACCGATCAACTCCTCTGCTCCCAGATCTGGCTCAGGATGTAATTTCTCGATAGGTTGGAGGGGAGGAGGAGGAGGAGGAGGAGGAGGAGGAAGAGGCCCGTTTGCAAGAAATCTTTCTAAAAAAATAGGAGTTTTTGGAGGGACTTTTGAAGCGGTCTAGGTGGGTTCAGGGAGGAGAAGGAGGAGGAGGAGGGAAGGGGAGAAAGGGAGGAGGAGGAAAGGAAGAGGGAAGGGGAGGAGGAGAAGGAAGAATAAGAAGAGGAGGAGGAGGAGGAGAAGGAAGAAGGAGAAGAAGGAGAAGAGGAGGAGGGGGAAGAGGGAAGGAGAAGGAGGGGGAAGCAGGGAGGAGGAGAAGGAAGAATAAGAATAGGAGGAGGAGGAGGAGGGGGAAGAGGGAAGGAGAAGGAGGGGGGAAGCGGGGAGGAGGAGAAGGAAGAAGAAGAAGAAGGAGAAGAGGAGGAGTGGGAAGAGGGAAGCAGGGGGAAGCAGGGAGGAGGAGAAGGAAGAAGAAGAAGAAGGAGAGGAGGAGGGGGGAAGAGGGAAGGGGAGAAGGAAGGGGAAGCGGGGAGGAGGAGAAGGAAGAAGAAGGAGAGGAGGAGGGGAAAGAGGGAAGGAGAAGGAGGGGGAAGTGGGGAGGAGGAGAAGGAAGAATAAGAAGAGGAGAGAGGAGGAGGAGGAAGAGGGAAGGGGAGAAGGAGGGGGAAGCGGGGAGGAGGAGAAGGAAGAAGAAGAAGAGGAGGAGAGGAGGGGAAGAGGGAAGGTGAAGGAGGGGGAAGCGGGAAGGAGGAGAAGGAAGAAGAGGAGGAGGAAGAGGGAAGGAGAGAAGGAGGGGGAGGTGGGGAGGAGGAGAAGGAAGAATAAGAGGTTTTCTTTTGCTTTTCACAAGGATTTTGTAGTACACACACACACACACACACACACACATAAATGCACGCACATACCAAAAATATACACATACACCACCAAGCTAGCAAGCCGCTGAATTGTGGTGATGCTTTGCTGAAGTTGTTACTGCTATTATTATTATTAATAATAGCAATAGCACTTTGACTTATGTACCGCTTCACAGTGGTTTCCAGCCCTCTCTAAGCGGTTTACAAAGTCAGCATCTTGGCCCCAACAATCTGGGTCCTCATTTTAAGAGATCTCGGAAGGATGGAAGCCTTGATAACAAGCAGCATGTTGGTAATATTATTGTTATTCCAACATTGGCAGTTAGGTGCTTTTATAGTCTTTGTATTTCAATTGCTAACACAATGTTGTGTAAAGGGATTTTATTTTCTTAATGACCTTCATTTATTTGCCTGGTTAAAACGAAGACCAAAAAAACAAAAAAACAAAAAAAAAAAAACAACCCACCAGCTTCAAAGTTTACCTGTTGTTTCGTTTGCTGTTTTGAACATTTTAATTTTACAGTTGTTAAAATGATTTTCTATGTCTTTTAAGTTTCTATTGGGAGCTGTCCAGAGTTGGCTGAAAAATGGGCTGCAATATGAATGTTTTAAGTAACAAATAAAATAAATCTAAATGGGGGAAATTCTAGTTTCAGAGGTCTGGTTGGAATTCCTACCTGTATTTATTTCTGTTTGTTATCAACCTACGTTTCATTTCTACAAAAAAAAAAAAAAAAAAAAAAAAAAAAAATGCAGACCATCTGATGACACTGAAGTAACAAAAAAAAATAATAAAACCACTGTAGCCATAAAAGGATGGGGGAACTCATTCCTTTACCCCCTTTTGCATCGAACAGTAGGAGACTTCGGTATTTGGTAGTAGCCTTGGTAGTACAGTGGTCTAAGGCACCCTGTTATTAAGCTGGTTATTAAGACCAGATGCCTGCAATTACTGCAGGTTCGAATCTCTCCAAGGCTCAAGGTTGACTCAGCCTTCCATTCTTTCTAAGGTAGGTGAAATGAGGACCCAGATTGTGGGGGCAATAAGCTGACTTTGTATAAATATACAAAAGAATGAAGGCTATTGCTTAACGCATCGTAAGCCACTCTGAGTCTCCGGAGAAGGGCGGCATATAAATAAAAAATAAAATAAAATAAAATAAAATAAAATAAAATAAAATAAAATAATAATAATAATAATAATAATAATAATAATAATAATAAAATAATAATAATAATAATAATAATAATAATTTTATTTCTATACCGCCCTTCTCCCGAAGGACTCAGGGCGGTGTACAGCTAATTTAAAAACACAAGACACAACAATGATTAAAAATTAAAATAATTAAAATAATTAAAATAAAAATAAATAAATAAAATTGATCGAGGAGTAAAAATAAAATTAAGAAAAGTAACAGAGTTGGCCACATGCTTCCCACATTAAAAATTGCTGGATGTGCCTTAGCAAAGAAGCAACATCAATGTCACGGATGTGACTTTACCTGATTCCTGATCTCACCTGAGATTATGAAATTTGTTGCTATATATCCGTGATGGCGAACCTATGGCACACGGAGCCCTCTCTGTGGGCACGTGCGCCATTGCCAGCTGTTCTTCTGGTTTCCGATGCTGGCCAGCTGGTCTTCGCAGGTGCCGGAAAACGGCCTGAAAACGGCCTAAAATCAGCCTAGTTTTTGGGCCATTTCTGGGCCTTTTTCAGGGCCTTTTTCAGGCCTTTCTTTGGGCTATTTTCAGGCTGTTTTTTTGGACCAAAATCAGCCCCCAAATGGCCTGAAAACGGCCCAAACAACAGCCTGAAAATGCCCCCAAAATGCCCCCAAAACAGGCATGCGTCCGCTAGCCAGCTGGTCTTCAGGTTTCCAGTACTCTGGCACATGCACATCAATGGTGGGTTGCCCCCGGTTTAGACCGGTTCACAAGAACCAGTAATAAAACCATTGGGAGGCCCCGCCCACCACCCCGGATGTCGTCATCAGCTGATCTGTGCATGCACAGAAGCAAGGGGCGTGTGCGAGCAATGCGCGCACACATGCACGATCCCATTGCAAACCGGTAGTAAAGGTAAGTAGAACCTACCCCGGCACACATGCACATACACATATTCTGGTTTGGGCACTCAGTGCTGAAAAGATTCGCCATCACTGCTATATATTAACTCCCGCTGAATGGGAGACGTTGTTGGGAAAGTGGTTATGGAGCAGAATATTTAAATGAAAAAAAAAGAGAGTTTGATCCGAGAAGCTTCCCTTAAACACAAGACTGCGAGGGACAGTTTCAACAATCCTTCCACCCACAGGTGCATAACTGACAGCTGGATTTCCAATTGTTGATATTCTTTTGTCAGGTTCAAGGGTCAACAATACATTTCACCCAAAGAGCTTTGATAGTGTTTCCTTAAGGTGCCGGGCAGTGGTGAAATGTAAGATTTGTTACTACCGGTTCTATGGGTGTGGCTTGGTGGTGGTGGGGGTAATGTGAGTGGGTGGGCATGGCCAACTTTTTTTTTTTTTTACTTTTAAAAGCATTTTTGTCTACAGCCTTTTTGGCCGAAGAGGTTGCAGCAAAAAATGCTTTTAAAAGCCTCTGACGATCAGGTGTGGAGTGTGGGTGTGGAGCAGGGGTGTTATTCAGCAGGTTCTGGAGAACTGATAGCGGAAATTTTGGGTAGTTTGGAGAACTGGCAAATACCATCTCTGGCTGGCCCCGAATGGGGTGGGAATGGAGGTTTTGCAATATCCTTCCCTCAGGAGTGGGGTGGGAATGGGGATTTGCAGTATCCTTCCCTGGAGTCGGCTGGGAATGGAGATTTTGCAGTATCCTTCCCCTGCCACACCCACCAAGCCACACCCATGCCCACCAAGCCACACCCATAGAACTGGTAGTAAAAAAAATCGAATTCCACCACTGGTGTGGAGCCTTCTTGGAACTGCTGAAAGGACTGTGGTGTACACTGGAGATAGATGATGTGGTATCCCTCCACCCTCTGTGGGGAGAGGGCTGTTCAATTTTGCCGTAGATGGCCTCTTTGACCCCTCTTTCAAACCTGCGGTCCTCTCTGTCCAAAATGTGGACTTTGATGTCTTCAAAAGAGCGGCCTTTGTCTTTTAAATGCAGATGGACTGCTGAATCTTGTCCTGATGGGTTTGTTCTGCTATGTTGTGCCATGAGTTTATGAAGTGGTTGTTTTGTTTCCCCAATGTACAGATCGGCACATGGCTCACTGCATTGTACTGCATATACTACATTGCTCAGTTTCTGTCTGGATGTTTTATCCTTGGGGTGGATAAGCTTCTGCCTTAGAATTCTTGGTTTTGAAGTGTGTTGGCTGAAGGTCCTCCTGAGCTGTTTGCAAGGAGTATAAATCCTTCGGTTCCTCCCCCTTCCAGTCAGAGCAGAAGAAGCTTCTTGGATGAGAAGCGAAACATCTTCAGAGAAAGATGTTTCCTCTTGAAAAAAAACTTTGGGACAGCCATGACCTGGATGACTGAGAATCTCCACAGACATTTAACCAAATGGTTGTAAGTTGAGGACTGCCCATATTTATTTTTGCTTTAATTTTCAGTCAGTCCTAAAATGTCTTTTGATTTGAATTAGATTAATTTAGTTGGATCTTCTGCTTCTATTTGGTTCTATGACTGAAGTTCCACTTTTTTTGTGCCTAGGTTTTAAAAAGCTGTCAGAATCATGACATGCAGGTTTTTTAAATAAATACATTGACAAATTTCTCAGATATCCAAAGATTATGACTTTTTTTTCAGTAGAAAGGCTGGGGTATGTGTGTGGGTTTGTTTTTTTTTTTGCTTTGGGCCTTATCCTAATCTCTCCGCAAAGTTTGCAAGGAAAAATTAATCCTCTTTCTCCTCCCTCTCCTTAATTTCAAACCTTCTCGAGAGAAGAGAAAAAAAATATTATTTTTTTTGGGGTAGCTCTAAGGAAATAAGCTGCCACCTTTATGATTCTTTGTTAGATTTATATCCCACCTGACAAGGATTTTCAAGGTGGCTGACAGCAAGATAAAAGTACATTCAAAACACGACAATTAAACCATCAGTAACCAAACTTAAAAGTCATTAATTGTATTGTGTATTTATTTTTAATGGCTTGCTGTCAAAGCAATTCGAACGTCGGGAGAAGCTGAGAGACCGTCAAAACAATGAAAGACGAGGAAAAGGTTACCTTAAGGAGGACCTGGCTCCATTTTTAAAAGCAAAAGCCAAAACAGAGAGGAAAAGAGAGACTATCACCCTTCGGGAATGACATACAAGGGAGTCGGAGCGTTCTTGCATGTCTGAAAATAAGCATATACAGGTAGTCCTCGATTTATGGCCACAACCGAGCCCAAAATTTCTATCGCTAAATGAGACAGTTTTTTAAAGTGAGCTTTGTCTCTTTTTGTGACCTTTTTTTTTGCCGCAGCTGTTAAATGAATCACGGCAGTTGGGTATGTCTAGATTAATGAAAAGAAGGATTAGGGGAGACATGATAGCAGTGTTCCAATATCTCAGGGGCTGCCACAAAGAAGAGGGAGTCAAGCTATTCTCCAAAGCACCTGAGGGCAGGACAAGAAGCAATGGGTGGAAACTCATCAAGGAGAGAAGCAACCTAGAAACTAAGGAGAAATTTCGTGACAGTTAGAACAATTAATCAGTGAAACGAGTTGCCTCCAGAAGTTGTGGGTGCTCCAACACTGGAAATTTTTAAGAAGATGTTGGATAACCATTTGTCTGAAGTGGTTCATGATGGTGAACCTTTGCGTGGCACAGGTGGCATGCAAAGCCGTTTCAGTGGGCATGTGAGTTCAGCTCCGCCAGCTGATTTTCGGGCCTTCCGGTCTCACTGGGCCATTTCCGGTCTCCGGAGGGCCTTCATGGGGGTGGGGAAGGCTGTTTTCACCCTCCCCAGCCTCCTAGAAAGGCTCTGGAGCCTGGGGAGGGCAAAAAAATGGGCCTACCAGGCCCATTGTGCCATCACGTGCCAAAAGTGGGTGGGTCGTGTGCGCATGCGTGGGGAGTATTGAATTATGGATGTGGGCACACGCACGCACGACACCCCCCCACTCCCCCCACTTTTGGCACACGATTGCAAATATGTTAGCGATCACTGGTATAGGGTTTCCTGCCTAAGCAGGAGGTTGGACTAGAAGACCTCCAAGGTCCCTTCCAACTCTGTTATTCTGTTCTAAGTTAATAACATGGTTGTTAAGTGAATGTGGCTTCCCCATTGACTTTGCTTGTCAGAAGGTCGCAAAAGATGGTCATATGTCATCCAGGACACGGCAACCGTCATAAATACGAGTCAGTTGCCAAGCATCTGGATTTTTTTTCTTTCAATCCATATCAATCCTTTTTTTTTTTTGGTTGTCTATAACAGGCTATCAACCTCAAGGCCCATGGGCCGGATCCGGCTCACGGGGTGCTTAAATCTGGCTCACGGGGCTGGCCTGGAAATAGCAAAGGACCAGCCCACAGTATCTCAGGCAGCCAAAACTGGGTGCAGGGCAGTGGTGAAATTCTAATTTTTTTACTACTGGTTCTGTGGGCGTGGCTTGGTGGGTGTGGTGTTGCTTGGTGGGCGTGGCTTGGTGGGTGTGGTAGGTGAAGGATACTGCAAAATCCCCATTTCCACCCTACTCTGGGACCAGCCAGAGGTGGTATTTGCCGGTTCTCTGAACTACTCAAAATTTCCACTACCAGTTGTCTGAACTTCTCAAAATTTTCGCTACCGGTTCTCTGAACTACTCAAAATTTCTGCTATCAGTTGTCCAAACTTCTCAAAATTTCTGCTATCGGTTCTCCGAACTACTCAAAATTTCTGCTACCAGTTCTCCAGAACCTGTCAGAACCTGCTGGATTTCACCCCTGGTGCAGGGGGGGCCACATGCGACTACACCGTGCCCTGTTTTCAGCCTGGACAGTCTCCTGAAGCACTTTGCCAGCCAAAAACAGGGTGCAGGGGCCATATGGCCCCCACACCCCATTTTGGCTGGTAAGGTGCTGCAAGAGGCGTCCATCCATCGTCATCCGTCCCCCTCTCCGGCCGGCCATGTAAAAAAAATGCACCAAGGACCCTTAATATCTATGTCTACCTACCTACCTACCTACCTACCTACCTACCTACCTACCTACCTACCTAATCTACCTATCTCTCTCTCTCTCCATCCGCCTACCTATCTGTATTTATCTATCCATCTATTTATCTCTATGTATCTATCTATCCATCCCCATATCTCTGTTTATCATCGATCTGTATCATCTGTCTGTGTCTTTCAATCTGTATCTTTCTAGTCGTCTTTCATTTTTCTCTGTCTCTCTAAATACCTGTCTCTATCTTTGTCTATTTCTTTCTATCCATCTGTGTCTACCTATCATCTATCTTTCGATTTGTCATCACTCTCTACCTATGTATCTATCTATCTATCTCAAATGCAGAACCAACGAATTTGAGAGATGGGATTTCATCAGATACAAACCAGACATGAGTTTGCAGCAAGCACGTTCCCCGCTGCTTAATTGTTCTTGCTGTTTGGAAATTTCTCCTTCATCCCAGGTTGCTTCTCTCCTTGATTAGTTTCTGTCCGTTGCTTCTTGTTCTGCCTTCAGGTTTTTTTAAATAAAGTAACTTTTCCCAATGTAAGCGCTTCTTTTTCCAAAAATGTAATAAACAGTGACTAAACCTTCTCCCCTTTTTAAATGTAAATTTTAATTTGTTTTTAAATGATGGGGTATTTTAAATTTGTTCAGCCAAATTATTTAATTCGTTTTTAATTTATTTTAAAATTTTTGTATTTATGTGTTTTATCTTGTGGCTGTTCACCACCCTGAGTCCTTCGGGAGAAGGGCAGTATAGAAATTTAATAAAATAAATAAATAAATAAATAAATAAATAAACCAGGGCTCTGCAACCTTAAAGAGCCATTTAGACCCGTTTCCCACAGAAAAGAAAACACTGGGAGCCACAAAACCTGGGTGGGCGTGGCCAACTCGATGTCACTCACTTCTACCAGTCACATGACCCCCCTAGCCACGCCTACCCAGCCGGTCATTAGGGAAGAGAACCAGTTGTTAAAAAACACCGGAACCACAAAATCCTTTTGACATCTCTCTCTCCCCCCCTCCCTCTCCCCCCCTCTCTCCCGCTCTCTCTGTATCTCTCTGTCTCTGCCCTAGCCGCTTCTCCATCCCCGACCGTCGCCCTTACCATCTCAGGCCAAGCGAGGAGTGACTGGGAGGGGAGGGTGAGGGGTGGGGCCAGCCAGTGGTGGGATCACCTGACAGGGAGCCACAGCAGAGGACCCAAAGAGCCGCATGTGGCTCCAGAGCCACAGGTTGCTGACCCCTGGACTAAATGAATGAGTGTAGGACTACCTGTACTGTTTTTTAATACAGGAAGTTTTGGTTTATTGTTTAGTATTGGGTCAGGTAACATCTGCCTGCATTCTGAACTAGCCCAGTTCAGATAGAGATTGATCGCTTTAATGAAGCTAAAATGAACAGTCTGGTTTTAGTGGTCATCCCAGAGGCTAATGTACTTCCTAATTGAAATAACCTTTTCAGAGAATAAATAAATACACCTTTAGTAGTGTGTGTGACACGGTGATTGTCAAAAACAAGTCACATTTCATTTCTGGGAAAGAACCCACTCTGAGCATCAAAGTACCCTTACCTCAAAAGGTCAAATTGGTGACATTAGCACATTGATCACAGTTCTTTAGAAGGTCATCGTCATGTTCTCAGAAGGACTCACGTCTGGGTTTTCAGTGGCTTGTGAACGAAGGACTGCGCTCTTCAGTTAACGCTAAAGTCAGGGACAGAGGAAGTGAAAACTGCTTCGGATCAAATAAAATCATGTGACTGGAATGGAATGGAATGGAAATAAGGAATAGAACAGAACAGAATAGAATAGAAATAAGGAATAGAATAGAATAGAATAAGAATAGAATAAGAATAAAATAGAACAGAACAGAACAGAATAACAGAATAGAAATAAGGAATAGAATAAGAATAAGAATAGAATGGAATAAAATGGAATGGAATAAAATATGTGTATGTACATACACACAGAGACATATATATACAGACATACCAGAGGTGAGTTTCAGCAGATTCTGACCAGTTCTGGAGAACCGGTAGTGGAAATTTTGAGTAGTTTGGAGAACCGGTAGTAAAAATTCTGACTGGCCCCCGCCCCCATCTATTCTCTGCTTCCCAAGTCCCAGATGATTGGGAGGAAATGGGAATTTTGCCGTATCCTTCCCCTGGATTGGAATGGGAATCGAGATTTTACAGTATCCTTTCCCTGCCACGCTCACCAAGCCACGTCCACAGAACCGGTAGTAAAAAAATTCGAAACCCACCACTGAGACACACTGTGTGCATATCTATCTATCTATCTATCTATCTATCTATCTATCTATCTATCTATCTATATCTATCTATCTATCTATCTATCTATCTATCACCTGCATATACAGTACCGCGTTTCCCCAAAAATAAGACCCTGTCTTATATTTTTTTGAACCCTGAAATAAGCACTTGACCTTATTTTCAGGGGCGGTCTTATTATTTTGGGGGCATTGGAGGAAACCAGAGGAAATGGCAGGGACCGGCTGTGCAGGCATTTAAATATTTTCAGGTAGGGCTTATTTTCAGGGGGGACTTATTTTAGTGCATGCGCTCAAAAGCCCAATTGGGCTTATTATCAGGGGATGTCTTATTTTAGGAGAAACAGGGTACATATACATGCAGAGATATATACAAACACTTTGTATGTGGGGATTATGTGTGTGAGTGTACACACACACACACACACACACATATATATATGTAGGTCTTTGGTTATTCGGATTTTCTCCCGCGTAAAATTGGAGATTTCTTGGCAACGTTTCGACGAAGTCTCATTCGTCATCTTCAGGCTGGTGTTCTCGGCTTCATGCTTCTAGGAGCAATTGCTTCTAGGAGCCATTTGCTCCTAGAAGCACGAAGCCGAGAACACTAGCCTGAAGATGACGAATGAGACTTCGTTGAAACATTGCCAAGAAACCTCCAATTTTACGCGGGAGAAAACCTGAATAACCAAAGACCTACATACAAATACCCACAAAAACCTCAGAAAATATATATATATATATATATATATATATATATATATATATATATATATATATATATAGAGAGAGAGAGAGAGAGAGAGAGAGAGAGAGAGAGAGAGAGAGAGAGAGAGAGAGAGAGAGAGATACACCCATAAACAGTGTGTGCATACAATATATATATATGTGTTTTCTTTTCTTTTCGTAGGTCTTTATGTGTATTTCTCTTTAGCCAGGTTCTTCCTACGTAAACCAAAGATTTTTCTGCAGCCCTAGTTCAGTGAAATCCCAATCCACTAGTTTCTAGGCTTTTTTTTCCAGCAGCAAATCTTGGTTTACGTAGGAAGAATCTGGCTAAAGAGAAATACATACATACATACATACATACATACATACATACATACATACTTACATACATACATATATAATACACATACACACACACACTGTCATTCCTAAGATTTTCCTCCCCTTTGAGACAAGGCCAAACAATCATAATACAGGAAATGTGGATTTCAAAGAAAAAGAAAAATCCAGTTTCTCCCTGAGTGTGAACGGTGGTCTATAGCCAAATTTTCCCGTGGGTGGGGGAGGGGGGGGTGAACACGGGTAAATATGTTGTTACTGATTTAAAAATCTATTTGTTCAGTTATTTCGGCTGGAGCCGTCATTATCTTTCCGAGGCAGCTGTTGGAATATTAACTAGGCGCAGCAGTAACAAGTGGAATATAATTAGCCCTCCTTGTCCCAGTGAATTTTTCAGTTATAACTGGGAACAATTTGCAATGAATCTCCACGCGGTTGTAATTAACTTCACGGATGTGCCACGCGTACAGGCCCAACGCCACTGGAAATCACAAAAAGGATTTCTGCTGAGAGGGCAAAGCTATTCCTTCATTTCGACCTGTGACTACAACGCAAGGGATACGGTACCTTCGCCTTCCTGTAGCAAGTGATTCGATGCCCCTGAAAAATCACAATCAGCAGCAGGCAAGAAACGGCGATGCAAGTAATAGTCCTTAGTTTATATTCACAATGAGGACTAGAAAATTAATAATTAAGCCATGTGGTTGGTTAGTAAGGTATCTGAGAGAAAAGGAAAATATCCCATTTAAAAGTTACAGGACAAAGGTCTAGTTTGTAGCCCTCAATGAACCAAAGTTTTAAACTAACATAACTGCAAAATGTACTAGTAATGTTTCTGTTGTGCTGACTTGTGTGATACGTTTCTGCAAAGTGTGTGCTTGTGTAGGATGCATTTAGAACAGGGAAGAATGAAACTCTGGGAAAGGAGGAACTGAAAGGAACAAATGGCTGAGAAATGGATGATCGCGTGGCACAGCTGTGATCGTCGGAGCCTCTTTTTTTTACTTTTTTAAAAGCCGGAGAACCAGTAGTAAAAAAATGCTTAAAAAGTACAAAAAAAAAAAAAAAAAGAGGTTCCAACGATCGCGTGTCGCTCAGCTGATTTTCGGGCCCCCTGTGCCCACCGGAAGTCGGGAAACAGGCTGTTTCTGGTCGCCAGAGGGCCTCCAGGAGGGGTGGGGAAGGCTGTTTTCACCCTCCCCAGGCCCCTAGAAAGGCTCTGGAGCCTGGGGAGGGTGAAAAAACGGGCCTATCGGGCTCACCATGCTATTGTGTGCCAAAAGCGGGGGAAGTGCGGTGTGTGTGTGTGTCATGCGCTCATGCATGGGGGGCGGGGCGCATTGAATTATAGGTGTGGGCATGTGCATGCACGACTTCCCTCATTGCTCCCCCCACTTTTGGCACGCAACGGCAAAAAGGTTAGCCATTACTGCCCTAGAGTCAGAAATGACTGGACAGGGAAAACCTTCACCTTGTACTTCTGTTCTTATGATGTTTGTAAGCTGCCCAGAGTGAGATGGATTTGCAATTTGCTATTACGTCTAGATTGCATCTCCCCTTAACAAGCTTCCATCCTTTACATCTTTTCCTGCCCTCGGATGCTTTGGAGAATAAATCAATCCCCTCTTTTCTGTGACAGCCCCTCAAGTACCGGAAGACAGTTATCGTGTCACTTCTCTTTAATAGGCTACACATACTTAGTTCCCTCAATTGTTCGTCGTATGGTTTAGCCTCCAGCCCTTGTATCATTTATCATTTCTCATTTCTTGATAGTTGGAACAATTAATCAGTGGAACGACTTGTCTCCAGAAGATGGGGGTGTTTTTTTGAAGACGCGATTGGATAACCATTTGTTTGAAATGGTATAAGGCCGTGATGGCGAACCTATGGCCCGCGTGCCACAGGTGGCACGTATAGCCATATCAGTGGGCACGTCAGCTCAGCTCCGGCTTGCATGCGTGCACCAGCCAGCTGATTTTCGGGCCTTCTGGGCCTACCAGAAGTAGCGAAATAGGCTGTTTCCTGCCTCTGGAGGGCCTGGGGGGTGGGTGGGGAAAGTCCGTTTTTCTTTCTCACCTGGCTCCAGATCCTCTCTATGCGTCTGGAGAGGGAGAAAACAGCCTTCCCCACCTCCTCGGAGGCCCTCCGGAGGTCCAAAACGGCCCGTTTCCCAACTTCCAGCTGGACAGGAAAACATCATTTCCTGTCCAACCGGAAGTTGGGAAATGGGCCATTTTGGGCCTCCGGAGGGCCTCGGAGGGTGTGTGGAAAGCTGTTTTTGCCCTCCAAACATTCATAAAGAGGATCTGGAGCCAGATGAGAAAGAAAAATGGGCCTACCGGGCCATCACATGGCGGGGGGGGGGGGGGGGGGGGGGGGTGTCGCGTGCACATGCATTGGGTGGGGCACATAGAATTATGGGTGTGGGCACACACGTGTGAACCTCCCCCGTGCCCCCCTCCTGGCACATGATGGCAGAAAGGTTAGTCATCACTTATATAAGGTTTCCTGCTGGAGCAGAAAGATTTGACCTGAACTGAAGAAGCTTCTTGGATGAAAGAAGCGAAACATCTTCAAGGAAAAATAAAGTTGCCTCTTGAAAAAAAGCGCCTTTGGGATGACCATGTGCTTCACTTAATAACGGCAGTGATTCACTTAACAACCATGGCAAAAAGGGTCATAAAATGAGGCAAAGCTCACTTTAACAACCGCCCTGCTTAGCAACAGAAATGTTGGGTTCAATTTTGGTTGGAAGTCAAGGATTACCTGTAGTGGTTAAGGTTCTGGCCTAGAAACCCTGAGATGGTGAGTTCGAGTCCCACCTTAGGCATGAAAGCCCAGTTGGTTGATTTTGGATCAATCACCAGGAGACGGTGAGTTCTAGTCCTGCCTTAGCCATGAGAGCTAACTGAAAACCTTGGGCCAATTACTTTCTCTCAGCGAAACCCACCTCACTGGGTTGTTGTTTTGGGGAAAATAGGAAGAGGAAGGTAAGTTGGATATATTTGCTAACCTTGAGTTATTTGTAAAATAATATTTATTTATTTAAGAATAGAATAGAATAGAATAGAATAGAATAGAAAATAAAAAATAAAAAATAAAAAATAGAAAATAGAAAATAGAAAATAGAAAATAGAAAATAGAATGGAATGGAATGGAATGGAATGGAATGGAATGGAATGGAATGGAATGGAATGGAATAGAATAGAATAGAATAGAAAATAGAGTGGAATGGAATGGTACAGAACAGAACAGAACAGAACAGAACAGAACAGAATAGAATTCTTTATTGGCCAAGTGTTATTGGACACACAAGGAATTTGTTTTAGGTGTATATGCTCTCAATGTACATAAGGAGAATAAAATACATTCATCAAGAATAAAAAGATACAACACTTAGTGATAGTCAAGGTTACTAATAAGTTATCAAATTGTGCTAGGAAACAAATGAAAACAGTATAAATTGAAAGATACAAGCAACATGGTAGTAGTAATAACTGGGAAGAGATAGATACTAGGAAGAAAGTGAAGAATAATAGTAATACAGTCTTAGTAAATTATTTGACAGTGTTGTGAGAATTAGTTGTTAAGCAGAGTGATGGCATTCGGGAAAAACTGTCCTTGTGTCTAGTTGTTCTGGTGTGCAGTGCCCTATAGCATCATTTTGAGGGTAGAATAATAAACAATCAAATAAATAAAATAATAAATAATCAAATAAATAAAATGAAAGCTGGCTGAGGGCTAATCTAGTTTTCAGTGTTTGCCCGTCCCTGTAGGTTAATGACATCTTCGCCATTCAAGCTTGGAATATTTTTTTTTTAATTTTAAAAAACAAAACTTTATTCATTCTTAAAAACATTTAAAACATACAAAGGCTTGATTAAGTTAAAAGTTAACTTAATCAAAAAACAAATTTACATATACATATACAATACACAACTTCAACTACTAACTAATTTCTATTATTATATATACATATATACAAACATACAGTACATATTTCATTTTCTATCTATCTGACAGTGCAGTTCTACGCACACTTCTCAAGCTTGGAATATTGTATTCAGTTTTGGTTGCCATGATGTAAAAAAGATGTGGAGACTCTAGAAAGAGTGCAGAGAAGAGCAGCAAAGATGATTAGGGGACTGAAGGCTAAAACAGATGAAGAACGGTTGCAGGAACTGGGTAGGTCTAGTTTCATGAAAAGGAGGACTAGGGGAGACATGATAGCAATGTTCCAATATCTCAGGGGTTGCCACAAAGAAGAGGGAGTCAAGCTATTCTCCAAAGCACCTGAGGGTAGAACAAGAAGCAATGGATGGAAACTAATCAAGGAGAGAAGCAACTTAGAACTAAGGAAAAATTTCCTGACGGTTAGAATAATTAATAAGTGGAACAACTTGCCTCCAGAAGTTATGAATGCTCCAACACTGGAGGTTTTTAAGAAGATGTTGGATAACCATTTGTCTGTCAAAAAGACGAGAAATTATAAATAGCCTTTCCCACAGTCTGTTTTTCCTCCAAAGAAAGAAACCATTTAAGAATTTGCAAAGATTTCTTTGCAAATAACATATCCTGGTTGGTTTTGCTTTTCGTTCTTAAAAAAATTCCCCAGCTCCATGAATGTGCTTTGAGCATCCAAACCCCCCAGAGGACATGTTCCCAAACTCTCCTTGCGCACCTGGGCTCTCTCTAAGGAGGAGGGAAAAATCGCACTGCAAAGGTTCATGTGTGTGTGTGTGGGGGGGGGCTTACAGGATGTAGGCAAACTCTATTTATCACTCAAAAAGTTTCCGCCTTTCAAGGATTGTAAAATTTCAATATGTAATAAAAGCAATGAGTTCAGCTTGTAAACTCTCAGTGTATAATAAACATGAATTACACCTGTCTTTCATTGCACCCTTCTGTTTATTGCTCACTGTATAGTCAATACCATTTTTTTACAAGGATATTTTAGCAATCAAGTATTGCAAAAGCCCTACCCTAAATCACTCTGGCAGGTAGGAAATAGATAGAGCTCAGGACTGGAGGGCTGCGTTGTACCATCCAAAATTAAGTTACTAAGAGCCTTCTTTCTTTCTTTCTTTCTTTCTTTCTTTCTTTCTTTCTTTCTTTCTTTCTTTCTTTTTCTTTCTTTCTTTCTTTCTTTCTTTCTTTCTTTCTTTCTTTCTTTCTTCCTTCCTTCCTTCCTTCCTTCCTTCCTTCCTTCCTTCCCATCTCTTCCCTTCCCTACCCCTACCTATACCCCTGCTTCCCTCTTTCTTTCTTTCCTTTTCTCCCTCTTTCTTTCTTTCTTTCTTTCTTTCTTTCTTTCTTTCTTTCTTTCTTCCTTCCTTCCTTCCTTCCTTCCTTCCTTCCTTCCTTCCTTCCTTCCTTCCTTCCCATCCCTTCCCTTTCCTTCCCTACCCCTCCCTCTCTCCCTCCCTCCCTCTTCCTCCCTTCCTTCCTTCCTTCTCGTCCCTTCCCTTCCCTTCCCTTCCCTACCACTACCCATACCCCTGCTTCTCTCCCTCTTCCTTCCTTCCTTCCTCCTTCCTTCCTTCCTTCCTTCCTTCCTTCCTTCCTTCCTTCCTTCCTTCCTTCCTTCCTTCCTTCCCTTCCCTTCCCTTCCCTTCCCTTCCCTACCCCTGCTTCCCTCCCCTTCCTTCCTTCCTTCTTTCCTTCCTTCCTTCCCTTCCCTACCCCTGCTTCCCTCCCCTTCCTTCCTTCCTTCCTTCCTTCCTTCCTTCCTTCCTTCCTTCCTTCCTTCCTTCCTTCCTCCCTCCCTCCCTCCCTCCCTCCCTTCCCTTCCCTTCCCTTCCCTTCCCCTTCGCTTCGCTTCCCTTCCCTTCCATTTCCCGCCTTTATTATTTCTACAAATAACATATCAAACGGGCCTAAAATTTCTTCCTCCTCCTATTTTCCCTACAACAACTCTTTAAGGTGGGCTGGGCTGAGAGAGTGTGACTCGCCCAAAGTCACCCTGCTGGCTTTCACACCTAAGGTAAAACTAGAACTCATCTTCTCCTGGTGATTGGTCCAAAGTCACCCAATTAGGTTTCATGCCTGAGGCAGGACTAGAACCCATTGTCTACTGGTGATTGGCTCAAACTCACAATCGCCTGGTTTACAGCATGGTGCCTTAACCGCTAGGCCAAAGTGGCCCTTCCAGTTTTTTCCAGTGATGTCCACCGAGTGTGGCTTAAAAGGTCAGGATGAAGTGTATGGCACATAAAAAAAAATATGTGCAGACATGTGCAATCACATGTCGCAGCTGCCATTTTGACTTTACCACACCCTGAGGACACCCCTATAAGTCACCCCTGGCAGATTAAAGTACGGACTGTGGCTTATCATCATTCTGCAAGCTGACTCAACATTTCTTAAATGTCACTTTCTTACAAATCAGATCTCCAATCCTAGCACATCAGCCATGAGAGGGTTATAGGCTGAGTTAATGACCGGACACGAAAAGGTTGAAAAATGGAAGAGTTGTACTTCCAAAAATGCTTTTCCAAAAGGCCGCTGGACTTTCTTCTTGTTATTGTTTTTTCTAGAAAACCTTTCACTTCTCATCTAGAAAGCTTCTTCAGTTCTACTTCTTGCATGAAAAGTGAAAAGTTTTCAAGGAAGAAAAAAAAACCCCCAAGAAAGTCCAGTTGCCTTTTGGAAAAGCATCTTTGAGGCATCCATGACCTGGATGATGGAGAATCTCCACAGACAAGAGTTAAAGTTGCTGAAAACAAGATCTGGAATGTATAAATCATGATTGGGCATGATCGTATCCACAGAGAAGATGTTCTAAGTCAAAGTGTGAATGGCTTCCCCATTGATTTTGCTTGTCAGAAGGTCCCAAAAGGAAGGGGATCACGCAGGGGTGGGATTCAGCTGATTCGGACCAGGGGTGGGTTCTAAAGTTTTTTACTACCGGTTCTGTGGGCGTGGCTTTTTTTGTGGGTGTGGCTTGATGGTCATGTGACAATTCTTTAGGATTTAGCAGAGGTACTGGTCTACCAGGCTTTTAACTGCTTGCAGAGCTGTACCGGTCTACCCATTTATTTTTGCAGGCACTGATCTACTCATGTATTTTTGCAGGCACTGATCTACTCATTTGTTTGCTTTTAACACTGATCAGCTGTAGGGCGGCCCTTTGAAGCCCGGCGGCAAGAGTTTAAACAGTTTTTTTCCCTCTAGCCATCAGCTGGGACTCAGGAGGCAGCAATAGATTGGGGGCGGGGCCAAATAAAAGGTAAGAATAACGTGGGGGTGGATGGGGGGGCGCGGGGGGAGCGCGGGGGGTGGTGCGGGGGGGCAGAGTGGGGCAGAACCGGTTTGGTGATGTCATATCGTCACTGCTACCGGCTCGGGAGAACCGGGCCGAACCGGGAGGAACCCACCATTGGTTCGGACCAGTTTGGGCAAAGTGGATGCTAATTTTACATCTGGTTCGCCGAACTGGTAGTTGCAAGGACTGGCTGGTGCTGCCCACCCTGCCCCTCCCCTCCCAGGAGTCTCCATGTGGCCCGTTTTGGATGCCAGGTAAGTGCAGGGCCCACGTGGAGGCTCTGGAAGGGTGAAAAACAGGCCTCCTGGAAGTTCTGGAAGTCTAGAAAAGGGCTCGTTTCTGGCCTCTGGAGGGCCTCTGGAGCCAGGGGGAGGCCATTTTCGCCTCCCAGAGGCTCAAGGAAAGCCTCCGGAGCCTGGGGAGGGTGAAAACACCCCCACCACCACCATAATGCAGGAGGCCAAGTAGGCCATGCCCACCATGGCCACATCCACCCACCAACTGGGCAGAGAACCGGTTACTAAAATTTTTGAATCCCACCCCTGGGATCACGTGACCCTTAAACACTGCAACCATCAGTTACCAAGCCTCTAAGTTTTGATCACATGACCACGGGGATGCTGCAATGCTCATAAGGGTGAAAAATGGTCATAAGTCACTTTTTTCGGTGCTGTTGCAAGTTTGAATGGTCACTAAATGAATGGTTGTAAATTGAGGGCTACCTGTACAATGCTTGCATAAATTAGTACATCATTAATTAACAATGCTTCCATACTCGGAAGCCGTGTACCCCCCAAGTGGCAGATGACACTTTGGGTTAGTGCCCACATCAGCAGACGGTGCCATTGGAAGGGGACTTTAGAGATCATCTAATCCAGCAGTCCCCGTGTTCGTATCCAAGGCTCAGTCCAAAGCAAGCAAAGCTTGTTGTCCCAAAGGTGCTTTGACAAGAGACACCTGGGCTGTCTGGTTTTTCATTGAAGGCATTTCGCTTCTCACCCAAGAGGCTTCTCTTCTGAGCTGAAGAAGCTTCTTGGATGAGAAGCGAAACGTCTTCAAAGAAAAATCAGAAAGTCCAGTTGTCTCTTGAGAAAGCACCTTTGGGACAACTAAGAGCCACGGTGGCACAGTGGCTAGAGTGCAGTACTGCAGGCCACTTCTGCTGACTGCTGGCTGCCTGCAATTTGGCAGTTCGAATCTCACCAGGCTCAAGGTTGACTCAGCCTTCCATCCTTCCGAGGTGGGTAAAATGAGGACCCAGATTGTTGGAGGCAATAAGGTGACTCTGTAAACCGCTTAGAGAGGGCTGTAAAAGCACTGTGAAGCGGTATATAAGTCTAAGTGCTATTGCTATGACCTAGATGACTGAGAATCTCCATAGACAAAGCATGTTGCTAGATTAATGCCTGATCTTGGGAACTGTGCACTCATGCAACAGCGAAATATTTCTGCCTCATAGCTCCCAGTGACCGGTAAATCCCACAGAGTTGGTCTCCTCCGGGTCCCGTCAGCTAAACAATGCCGGCTGGCGGGCCCGCGGGGGAGGGCCTTCTCTGTGGCTGCCCCAGCTCTCTGGAACCAGTTACCTCCTGAGGTCCGGACCATCCCCACCCTATTGGCCTTCCGAAAAGCGGTGAAGACCTGGCTTTTCCGGCAGGGCCGTTGATCTCGCTCTTGCGATCTGGCGAGATCCAGCCATGAATGGCGTGAATGAGTTTTTAATGTTTTTAATGTTTTAATGTTTTTTTATAATGATTTTTAAAAATGTATTGTGAGCCGCCCTGAGTCTTCGGAATTGAATTAATTAAATTAAATTAAATTAAATTTCCCTAGCAAAAATATGCATATACATGATAAAGGAGTCTGCAGCCTGCGTTCTTCTTCGGGCTCTCATCAATTCCCTGTAGATTTTTCTATGTATTCATAAATTGATGTATGAGCTCTATAAAGAGCAAAATCATTGGACAGAAGAAATGCACTCCAGCTGAAAGGAAAGGTGGATGGGGGTGGGGGTAAGTAGATCTCCAAAGTCAAAACTGGACTTTATGGAAAGTGGCAGACCACCAGACTTGCTTGAGGTGTATCAAAGAGAAGCAGTTTTGTCAAGAGGGTTTACAGTGTGACTTACCATTTTGAGACAACCCAGGAGCAAAATACAGGACACAGAGATTTGTCTTACAAACAGTGGTTTATATACAAGACTTCTATATATATATACACACACATGGTAGGCACGTACCAGGCAAGCAATCAATCTTCAACTCTACACGGAGAACTACATTGCAGATAGAACACGATGAGGAGAGTGATACACGAGGAGAGAGAGAGAGAGAGACGCCTTCTCATGGCCTCCCTTATATAGGCAGCTTCTTAAAGGGGCAATAACCCTGCTGACTCATTCTCATTTCATCATCTTGGTTTACAGCCTTACAGCAGCTGATCAGCTATTAAATCATTATTACCTTAACAGTTTGGTGTACTGCTTCAGGTGCCAAGTAGAGACTAGGAGATTGGGCATTCTAGTCCTGCCTTAGGCATGAAAGCCAACTGGCTGACTTTCAGCCAATCACCAGGAGACTGTGAGTTCTAGTCCTGCCTTAGGCATGAAAGCCAACTGGCTGACTTTGGGCCAATCACCAGGAGACTGTGAGTTCTAGTCCTGTCTTAAGGATCAAAGTCAACTGGATGACTTTGGGCCAATCACCAGGAGACTGTGAGTTCTAGTCCTGTCTTAAGGATCAAAGCCAACTGGCTGACTTTGGGCCAATCACCAGGAGACGGTGAGTTCTAGTCCTGCCTTAGGCATGAAAGCCAACTGGCTGACTTTGGGCCAATCACCAGGAGATGGTGAGTTCTAGTTCTGCCTTAAGGATCAAAGCCAACTGGATGACTTTGGGCCAGCCACTCTTTCTCAGCCCAATCCAGCCATCTATCACAATCCATTTCCATTGTGGGGAAAATAGAAGGAAGAAAGACTATTAAACATGTTTGCTGCCTTGAGTTAGTTATAAAGTAATATAAAGGTAGAATATAAATCTAATAAAGAAAAGTGTATGGTTATTTATTTATACCCTGCCTTTATTTTTATTTTTTTATAAATAACTCAAGACGGTGATAAATCTCATATTTTCCAATGCTCTGCACAACCTTTAACGAATTCCAATGAAAATTCAGTTTATAGGAGCACTGAGCATTTTTGCAAATGGGACACAGGTAGAAAAATAATACACCTGAAAATCTCAACCTGGCATCGTACCTTGATAAATGTCCATGTAGAAGCAGCTCAGCGCCCCGAGTTTGCCGCTACGTGATAGGTGAAATGGGTCTTGCTTCAAACTCAACTCTGTAATGAGCTCTCCATTATGTTCTGAATTGATTTACAATTTCTGTTTTTTAAGATTTATTCAGGCACAGGCGAATCCATCAAGAGGGCTGAGGACCAATCCCATCCACACATTACATTGTTTGTCACTCGATACACCACCGTTCGAAGGCAACTGGATCTTTAATAAATCCGGGCAATAAGACACAAGTGTTTCAATTGCATTTCTCAGGTTAGACTTCAAAAAAGAGGGGAAAAAAAACAATGAAGTCTTGAAAGGCTGAAATGTGTGAAGGAGCAGAGTGTGTGAAATAGTACGGTGTCAAGCATGACAGGAGGAGCGTTCCCTGGAGGGGAGGGCTTGAAAGAAATAAAAAGCCCGTGGTAGAGGGAGAAGGAAAGGAATAGAAATGGAGAGAAGAAGGAAAGGAAGAGCAGAAGAGGAGGAGAGAGAGGAGGAGGGAAGGGAAGCGGAAAGAAGGAAAAAAGGGGGGGAAAGGGGGGAAAAGGGGGAAAAAGGGGGAGAGGAAAGGAAAAGAAGAGGAAAGGGAAGGGAAAGGAAGGGAGTAGAGAAGGAGGAAAGGAAAGGAAACCACAGCTGTGTGGGCTCCCCACACAAAGTCAGTTGATCAAGTAAATGTAGTCCTTGACTTATGACTGGTTGCTTAGTGACTTCAAAGTTGCGACGGATCCCCCAAAACAGGACTTACAACCTAATTTACAAGTTCCGACGTCTGGAGAACTGCAATCCTGGGGCCAAATTTTGGACACCTGGCACACCTGTCCACACTTACAACCATTTGCAGCATCCTGCAGTCACATGACATTTTACAAGGTGTTTTCTTCTAGAAACTGGTACCTCCTTCCATTTTCCAGCAAAAAAAAAAACCAAAAACAACATCCGCCAACCCATGGCCCATAGAGGACAACAGATTCACCTAACAAAACTGCAGCATTCGTTTAACAAACCACTGCCCAAAATGTCATCAAATCGAATTTGGTCGGGTTGGTGTTACAACTCACATGACAAGAGCCTTGATAGTACAGTGGTTTAGTGCACCCTGTTATTAACACAGCTGCCTGCAATTTCTGCTGGTTCGAATCTCTCCAAGGCTCAAGGTTGACTCAGCCTTCCATCCTTTCTAAGGTAGGTGAAATGAGGACCCAGTTTGTGGGGGCAATAAGCTGACTTTGTATAAAATATACAAAAGAATGAAGGCTATTGCTTAATGCATTGTAAGCTGCCCTGAGTCTCTGGAGAAGGGCGGCATATAAATCAAAATTAAAAAAAAAAAAATACTGGTGACTCAGCGGGTTCAGTCGCTGTCGTAAGTTGAGGACTACCTGAAGAGATGCTGACTCCCTTCTCCCCTGTTGTTGTGGCCTGTCAGTGGCCTATGCGGATTGTGGCTGATCCCGACGAAGAGGAGGCTGGTGTGGTGTGTGCCAGCAGCCTGCGCAGCCGGCGCTCGCGTCGGACGGCAAGGAGGCTGATGAAGATGTGGTGCCAGAGGCAGGGACTCAGCCAGGGCCTTCAGAACCTCCAGAAGCTCCTTTAAGTGAAGAGGATGAAGAGGAGTCTCTTCTCGATGCACAGGTGCACAGAGCTACCAAAAGGCAGGAGTGGCTCCTCAGAGGAGGTCTCCTCGAGAGTAAGGCTTGGGGCTAATTGGCCATTCCCTTAGCCTATTTAAGGAGGAATGCCGACTGAAGCAAGTTGTAGGGAACAACTTTAGTTCACTCTCCTTCGCGTTTGGATTCTTTGCAAATTGCTTCTGGGCTTTCTGCCAACCATAGTAAGATTGTGATTACTTTTATCTTCGGTTTCTTGTAGGCTGTTAAGAAAGTTTATTAACAGCCTTTGTTTGAGAAAGACTGGGTTATTTTAGAAAATTAAGTTTTAGTACAGACTTCGTGTGTGCTGCGTTCTGTGGGGTCCATAGCTGGGGCAGCACACCTGTCCGGACGACCATCTCTTCTTCTCCCTCCTTCTGCCGCCGGCTTTTTTCCAGGCGTAGAACATCAAAGGGTGCTCAAGAAACACCCGTCACCGATCTGTGTGGAAAAAAACTGAAGAGAGAAGAAAAACATGCCTTATCAGATTTTGCAGCGATTAAATGCTTCTTGAAGGAAAGCGACATTGTTTGCGCTTGGATGGCGGCACCGAATTCCGCCTTGGCTTCAAACAAAAGTATTGATTCCCTCGACACGGCTTGATAAAAACATTTCTAGGCTTCAGCTTTTGACATTTTAAGGACTCCTCGCCCGAAACTCCTTTCATTTCCAGAAGACGTTCCGATAGCTTTGTTTTACTTTATTTATTTATTTTTGCGATGGCTGCGGGGTTTTTTTTATTACTCTTATCAACCTTTTTTCCCCCTCCCTCTGCCCCAAATAAATTTAAGTTAAGTTTGTTTATTTTATTCTTGAAACCTGTCACTGTTGGCCTCTCTTTATATATAAGTGGCTTGCCTTGGATAGCCCAATCGAGAAACTGCCAACCTCAGACAAGTAAGCTTAACACTAAACAACAGTCTAATCAAGGAGCCACCAAGCGCTCCCACCATCACTGGCAGGGCAAAGTATTGTATATAAACAGAGAGCAAACCCCACTCTCTTTTAGCACTGATGGTGTTACCTAAAAGGGTCTTGAAACGTCTGCAAGAAAACAACCAAGCTCAGACAGCACCAACAATCCCACAGTCCTCCCCCCCCTCCTCTGCAAACCCCACTCCCTTCTAGCACTGATGATGTTATCTAGTTGGGTAACGAAACATCTGCAAGAAAGACCACCAAGCTCAGAGAGCACCAAGGACCCACGATCCTCCTCCTCCTCCTCCACTCCCTTCTACCACTGATGATGTTATCTAGTTGGGTAATGAAACGTCTGCAAGAAAACCATCAACCTCAGAGAACACCAAGGACCCATCGTTCCACCCTGAGCTACAAGCATTCGCTCCCATTGATTCCTCTTAATGGTCAGCGTAATCCACTCCTCAAATCCAGCTCCTTTCGATTAGACCAGAGCATTGCCTGGAATATTTTTTAAAAATGTGCACTTTCTCCGAGATCAAATTAAAGAAACTCTTGCCAGAACAACCAAAAAAATCTGTATGTTCTCAAATCGTACCCTGCAAAAAAAAAAAAAAAAATGGTGGTAGACTTTAGGAGAAACCCTCCATACTTCCACCTCTCACAATACTAGACAAAACACAGTATCAACAGTAGAGACCTTCAATTTCTAGGTTCTACAATCTCAAGACTTAAAATGGTCACCTAACATCAAAATGTCATCAAAAAAGCACAACAAAGAATGTTCTTCCTGCGCCAATCAGGAAGCTTAAACTGCCAAAGAGCTGCTGATCCAGTTCTACAGAGGAACTACTGAGTCTGTCATCTGCACCTCCATAACTCTCTGGTTTGGTTCTGCAACCCAACAAGACAAACACAGACTTCAGAGGATCATTAGAACTGCAGAAAAAACAATGGTACCAACCTGCCTTCCATGGAGGACCTGTATACTGCAGGAGTCAAAAAGAGGGCTGGGAAAATATCTACAGACCCTCGCATCCTGGACATAAACTGTTTCAACTCCTACCCTCAAAACGAGGCTATATAGAGCGCTGCACACAGACAAAGACAGTTTTTCCCTGAATGCCACCACTCTGCTAAACAAATATTCCCTCAAACTATTCACTAAGTTTACATTACTTAGTCTTCTCATCGTTCCTATCACCTATTCCTTCCACTTATGACTATATTTTGTTGCTTGTATCCTTATGATTTATATTGCTATTGTTTCCTGTTTGCTGATTTGTATCCAATCACACTTGGCCAATAAAAAATTCTATTCTATTCTATTCTATTCTATTCTATTCTATTCTGAGTACTTTACAGCTGCCAGCATTTTTGACACTGGTTTTATAATCAGAGAGCTCAAGCCCCGTGACTTATTTCTTCAAATGCTGGAAATAAACTTCCCTTCCATCTCACATCTTTCTCTTTCCCCCCCCCCGCCCCTCTCCCCCAATGAAACATCTTACCCTCTCTTCTGCCCTGACATGTCTCTCATGCATTTCTGTCTTCTACACTTCAGCAAAACGTTTTGGCATTTTAATTAGAGCTTTTTCGGCTCCCTTGACAGATGTCTCAGCACCGGGGACCCGCTTTTGATTTTTATCCTAAGCAAAGCTTTCTCGAGAGTCTGCTGTGAAACTTCAGAAAATGCTGCTCAGGAAGGGGGGGGGGAATGGTCATTTCCCCCTCCTCTCCTCCCCCCTCCCCCTTCAGTTCTTTTCATGCATTGAAAAATCTTGCTTTATCCGTGCTTGGAAATTGTGCAGACTTACGTCCTTTTTGGATTTTTCAGTCTCTCTTCTGAACTGACCACTGTCATGCTCGTTTCTTCTTCCTTTCTCCCCTCCCGAAAGAGGATGCTTCTTGAATGGCTAAGGGACCAAATACGCAAGGATTTGTCCAGGTGGGCAGCAGGAATCTAGGGTGGCACTAAAGGAAACAAACAAAAACAAACAGAAGTTGTATTCACACAACAGCCTTAATCTGGTTCTAGGTCTGTCGAGATTCTCAGTCGTCCAGGTGATGGTTGTCCCAAAGGTACTTTATATTTTCAAGAGGCAACTGGACTTCCTTGTTTTTTCCTTTTGAAGACGTTTCTCATCCAAGAAGCTTCTTCAGCTCTGGCAGGAGAGTGGGGAATGGGAGGATTTGTATTCCTTGCAGGCAGCTGGTCATTTGCATCCTTTGAGAGGGTCGTTGAAGCACTTGGAGGTTTGTCTGTGTTCTCAGGGTCACCTGAGTGGTGCTCCTGGTTCCTGTAGTCTGCAATTATTTCCCTCTGCAAATACATTCCTACTCCCACACCACTCAAAGGATATTCATCCCAAATTGCCTCGAGATTCTCAGTCATCCAGGTCATGGTTGTCCCAAAGGTGCTTTTTCAGGAGGCAACTGGACTTTCTTCTTTTTTCTTTTGAAGACGTTTCGCTTCTCATCCAAGAAGCTTCTTCAGCTCTGATTGGATGGTGGGGAATGGAAGGATTTGTATTCCTTGTAGGAAGCTGGTCATTTGCATTCTTTTTAGAGGGTCGTTGAAGCACTTGGAGGTTTATCTGTGTCCTCAGGGTCACCTGAGTGGAATGGATTTCCAGAGGAAAAATTGCAGACTACAGAAACCAGGAGCACAACTCAGGTGACCCTGAGGATACAGATAAACCTCCCAAGTGGCCTCAATGGCTCTCTAAAAGGATGCAAATGACCAGCTGCCTACAAGGAATATTAATCCTTCCTTCCCCCACCATCCAGTCAGAGCTGAAGAAGCTTCTTGGATGAGAAGCAAAATGTCTTTAAAGAAAAACAGGGAACTCCAGTTGCCTCTTGAGAAAGCACTTTTGGGACTGGTTCTAGGTTGTTCTAAGTGTAAAGCATCAAGCGAACCCAAGAGGATGGCTTTGCACCATGGCCCCAAAGCAAATCGGAATCCAACCAAGGTTACCACGTCGTGTGAACATCCTAGCTGAGCGCATTTGCGTGAACATAGGTGCCTTTATCATGTAGACCCTCCTCCTCCTCCTCCTCCTTCTTCTTTTGCTTCTGCTTCTTCTGCTTCCTTCTCCTCTTCCTCCTTCCTCCTCCTCCTCCTCCTCCTCCTCCTTCTTCTGCTTCTTCTTCGTCTCTGTGGGGGCACCAGTCCTTTGGAATGAGCTGCCCCTAGAGCTTTGTCTTAGCCCCGACCTGCGTACTTTTTGCCGTGCCCGAAAGACCTTCCTGTTTCAGCAAGTCGGACTGACCTAATATGAATTTTAAGTGAGTGTATGTGTTTTTTAATTTGAGGGCCAAATTGTATATATTTGTTTTAATTGGTTTTAAATTTTATAAATTCATGTGTTTTAATGTGGCTGTACACCGCCCTGAGTCCCCTGGGAGAAGGGCAGTATAGAAATCCAAAAAACTCCAAACTTCTTCTTCTTCTCCCTTCCTCCTTCCTTCCTTCCTTCCTTCTTCTTCTTCATTCCTTTCTCTACCCTTTTTTTTCTTCTTCTTCCTTCTCCTCCTCCTACCCTGTTCTTCCTCTTCTTCTTCTTTTTCTTCTTCTTCTTCCTTCTCTTCCTCCTACCCCCTTTTCTTCTTCTTCCTTCTCTTTTTCCTTCTCCTCCTCCTTCTTCTTCTCCCCCGAAAGAGGCGCTTTTAAATTTTTCACGAGCATGGCGATCTTCTAAAATAAACCCTGCCAAGGCAGCTAAAATTAGAAGCGTTTGATGGATCCAGCAATTATCCTCGGCTCTTCCAGCATCAAGGAAGACCATCTCTTATTGATCCATCCGGTCGGAGGTCGTGCAGGGCTGAAAGGTGTAGCGATGGTGGAATTTCAGCCTAATGATGAAGCCTTTCCAGGTCACAGTTAAAGAACTAGAAATCGGACGCTGGCTCAGATGTCCTGCTGTCATTAGTGGTAGGGATTTCCAGATCCAGAAGAAGTTAACTCAAGGGCTGCATTTCCCTGGGTTGGAGCTCTAAATGCACATTGAAAAGCACCAACTGAGAATGCGGCAAATGCAAAACGACCCCAATTGAGCCCAACGTTTCTGTCACTAAGCGAGGCATTGGTTAGGTGTGTCTCACCCCATTTTACCACCTTTGTTGCCACCATTGTTAAGCAAATCACCGCAGTTAAATTGGTCACACGCAGTGGTGAATTGTAAAATTTGTTACTACCGGTCTGTGGGCGGGGCTTGGTCGGGGGAGTTAATGTCACTGAGTGGGCATGGCCAACTTTTTTTTTTAACTTTTAAAACCATTTTTTCTTCAACGAAGAGATTGTAGAAAAAATGCTTTTAAAAGCCTCTGACGATCCCAGCTGAGTTGCCTAATCGTCAGAGGGTTTTTTTTTTCTTTTAAAAACATTTTTTCTACAAGCTCTTCAGCTGAAGAAGTTGTAGAAAAAAATGCTTTTAAAAGCCTCTGACGATCCCAGCTGAGCGCGCAATCATCAGAGGCTTTTTTTTTTACTTTTAAAAGCATTTTTTCAGCCGAAGAGGTTGTAGAAAAAATGCTTTTAAATTTTTTAAAAAAAAACCTCTGATGATCGCTCGGCTTGGCTGGGTGTGGGGAGTGGCAGGGATTTTTGCTACCGGTTCTCCGAACCACCCGCCGCCATCTCTACCAGAGCATTTCACCCCTGGGCACACGGCTGTTAAGTGAATCTGGTTTCCCCATTGACTTTTGCTCATCTGAAGGTCGTAAAAGGGGATCATGAAAACCCAGGACAAGATTAACAGAGTTGGAAGGAACCTTGTAGGTCATCTAGTCCAAACCCCCCCCCCTCCTGCCCAAGCATAAATATGAACCCGTTGATCACGTGACCATGGGGATTCTCCAATGGTCGTAAGTGTGAAAAATGGTCATAGGTCACTTTTTTCCAGTGCCTTGTAGCTTTAAATGGCCACTAAACGGACTGTTGTAAATCGAGGATTACCTGTAGTGGTAGGAATTTCCAGATCCAGTAGATCTGTACCTGAAGGCTTTAGTAAGGTCTTCTAGACCAACCCCTGCTCAGGCAGGAAACCCTGTACCATTTCAGAGAGATGGTTGTCCAATCTCTTCTTAAAAACTTCGAGTGTTGGGAGCATCCACAACATCTGGAGGCAAGTTGTTCCACTGATTAATTGTTCTCACTGTCAGGAAATTTCTTCTTAATTCCAGGTTGCTTCTCTCCTTGATTAGTTTCCACCCATTGCTTCTTGTCCTGCCTTCTGGGGCTTTGGAGAATAGCTTGACTCCCTCTTCTTTGGGGCAGCCCCTCAAATATTGGAAGACTGCTATCATGTCATCCCTAGTCCTTCTTTTCATTAACTTGGTCATCTGCCTACCCTTGGCTAAAAATATAGGCATTTTTGGATCCAAAGCAAGACAAATGCAGTTGGATCTGATGTGAAATAGTATTTCCTAGTTTCACCAAACATCAAAGGATCTTTTGCCTGCAGATGGACGGAAAGGATTATACATTAATAAAGATTCCATCTTCTCTGCTGGGCATTTCTAGATAACGCCAGGAAAGTTTTCTTTAAAATCCTGGAAAGCTTCGGCCAGAAATTTAAATGAGTATTTAAATTACTGACTCGAGTAATTAAATTTAAATTAAATCAGTACGCTTAAATTTACTGACTGAATTCAGTAAGAAATACTGATTACTGGGCGAGTCGGTGATTTAGTTTTAATGTTCCTTTTCGGGAATATATTCTCAGTCTATATTGCTTTCCATAAAAGTTGGGAAACTCTTTTAAACAAATGCTGCTTTTCCTCTCCAACCTCCTCCCCCACACACCCCTTCCAACAAATGGTAATTACATTTTAACCTGCCCAGGGTTTTTATGCATTTTGCCCATCCGAATGTGAACGCTGTCCCCAAAACTGTAATCTTGCAGTCAGCGTGGAGAAAAAATTGTCTAGACATCTCTGAATATGAAATTTTTTTTAGGTGGCCAAGGAATTGCTACTGAATGTTTATCCCACGCTTGTAAAATTAGAGAGTCATCCAGTCTCTTCTGGGTGGCAGAAGGTGTCTCATCAAAAACAGGCTGTCTATCGAAAAGAGATTATTTCTTTGCATCCAGTCGGGACTTGTTCTGTGGAAGAAGGCTCTAAATTTCAAGATTTCAAGGAGAGGCTGGACTGCCATCTGTCAGAAATGGTGTAGGGTCTCCTGCTTGGGCAGGGGGTTGGACTGGATGACCTACAGGGTCCCTTCCAACTCTGTTAATCAAAACATTTCTTTATGCCTGAAGCTTGAATCCCTACTACAGGTCTCCTGCGTGAACAGAGGGTTGGACTAGATGACCTCCAAGGTCCCTTCCAACTCTGTTACTGTTTATTCCCCATGGCCCCTAAAGACAGGACAAATTTAATGGAAATTTACCAAGATAGACCTCCAACCTCTAAAACTTAAGAAAAAAATTCCTGACGGTGAGAACAATCAGTGGAACGGCTTGCATTCAGCAATTGTGAGGCTTTAAGAAGAGGTGAACAGCCATTTGTCTGGAATGGTCTTCTGCTTGAGCAGGGGGTTGGACTAGAAGACCTCCAAGATCCCTTCCAGCCCTGTAAAATTCGATAATAAGAATTAGAAGCAAAGTAGAACAAAGAAGAGAGTTTTCCAGCATGTGGCACTCAACAACTTCAGACTGATAACCTGTAGCAAATTACTTCCAATTCTCAAAATGGGTATGGGAGGATATTTTCTTTTTACAGACTGAAATTGCTTGCTTGCCGAAAAGCTATTTATCATATCAGGATGCGTGTTGATCTTCCAGGATTTCCCTAGGTGACTTGCCACCCCAGATTCCTAGAAACCCCACCCTAACTCTTGGCTGCCTTCCTTTCAGACGGTCAGTAATATCCCCTGCGCTCTGTTGACGGTATCCGGACATTACCAGTCCTAGAAGCCAAGGTGCCCGAAAGGCCTACAAGCAAATGCAGAGATCTGCCCAGAGAGGAAGAGAAAGAGAAGAAGAAGAAGAAACACAAGAAACGATCCCGATCGCGGTCCCATACCCCTCCTTCGAAATATCACTCCTCTTCTTCCTCCAAAGCCAAATCGCGATCCCATTCGAAAGCAAAGCATTCGCTTCCCACGGCCTACAGAACCGTCCGGCATTCCAGGTGAGCGTTTTTTTTTCTAACTCTTGAAATGCTTAAAAAGTTTTCAGTATCCTGCAGGTCTCATCATCATACCCTGTCTCTTTTTCCGGGTATCGCTTGATATTTTTAGCCATTCCGCGTTCAGCCACGCGAGGCGTTTTCTAAAAGTGACACGTTTAGAACAAGGAAAGCTTTCATTTTCTTCGGTGCGTCTGCCAGGGGTTGCCCCCACTCCCTCCCAAAATAAGTGGCAGATTGCTGACGCCAATTAAGGGTGCAGACAGCTTCTTGTCAGTTGCCAGGGGCAAAAAAGATGTCATTTTTATCAACGTTGCCAAAGTCACCGCATCGCTTGACATGGAACGTCAGATGGTTCCCACACCCGCTTCACGCCTCCTTTAGGATACGAGAATAAGGTATGTAGTTGGGGAGAAGTTGATTGAAACGAGAGGAGGCTCTTGTCAAGCTTTTAGAAAATCCACAATGAAGGTTTTTCAAAAGCTAAAGTTTTGGAGAATTTAAAAAGAAAAAAAAAACAGAAGGGGCGCAGTAAACGTGTTGGCATGTGTATTTTAGGAAAATGCAAATAAATTTAAACACATCATTTAAGTTGAGGAGATGGGAATAGGAAACTTTTTTTTTTTTTGACAGCTAGCCCCCCTCTAAAAATGTCAAATCTTGTACGTTCTTGTTAAAAAATCATATGGCTCCTTCCACCCCGTGTCTCTTCCATTACTGTCCCGAGTTCCCCCAGAGCAGAGCCTTGGAGACATAAAGAGGTTTCTGCCTAATTGAATCTGAGGATTAAATTAGTGTTGTTGTTTTTTTAAAAGATTGGAAGGGATATCTGACAACCTTCGTACGTGCCACCGTTCGCCTCATAACAGAGGGAAACGCAGTAGGGAAATCAACGCTTTCGTTTTTTAACAGTTTCCCATCTTAAGGGAAGGCGCTATTTCACCGGGAAAGCAGGCCCTTTCTCTGCAGAAAATCTCAGCTTGGATCCTCGGATGAAAGAGACAATGCAAATGAGGGAAGGAAGAGACTTCTGTTCCAAGCCCTTCTCCATCCCTGGGCTAGAAAAGAGAGACGTTAAGACCTTGGCTAAGGGGAATTCCTACTTAGCGGCACAGAGAGGCTTTAGATGGCTTTTGACAGGATAACATTCCTCTGAAAATGGCTTCAGATGTACTGTGGGGTTTTGACAAGCCCTTCAACGTCTCCACTGCAAATTTTTCAAGATCCAGGCTCCCATCACGATAAACCAATTTATATTATTTTGATGACTTCTTCCCCCGTGTTAACCACAAGTTCCTTGACCCAAGAACTGTCAGGTCAGAGCTATATAGGAAGGGAGAGAGGGAAGGCAGAATGTCCGGCGAGACCGAATTTTGTACGCTCTTGGTTTCACTAAGTAGAGCTGGGCAGGGACTTGAAGGTAGCTTGATGGGTAAACAAGAGGGTGATGCATCTTCTCCCAGGTGTATCTTCAGACTTCTTCAGGAATTGAGCATTAGTCTGATCTATAAATCGGCCCTGAAGTATTTGTCCATTCTATAAGCCGGGCTAGGCTAAGAAGCCGGTGCTGTTTACGTCAGGACTACTTTGTGTTGTAAAGAATCTTGCGAGTCTGAAAATGATAGAGTCGATTTACACCATGCAGGTGAGGCCATCCTTGGAATACTGCATCCAATTCTGGTCACCACAACGCCAAAAAAGATGCTCCTAGAACAGGGGTCAGCAACCCGCAGCTTTGGAGCCGCATGTGGCTCTTTCATCCCTCTGCTGCGGCTCCCTGTTGCTGGTCGGCTCCACAATTGATAGGGCTTTCGGTTAGGACAGGTAGAGGAAAAAGGACGCCGTGCTAGGAGTAGACTCTATGGTGGGGGACCGGACTTCTGGTCGGCTCCAGAATTGAACGGGGGCTTCCGGTTAGGACCTTTGTGGCTCTTTGAGTGTTTAAGGTTGCCGACCCCTGTCCTAGAAAGAGTGCAACGAAGAGCAACAATGATGATTTGGGGGCTGGAGGCTCAATTGTATGAGGAGCGGTTGTGGGAGCTAGGTATCAAAAGAGAAGGATTGGGGGGGAACAGGATAACTCTCTTCCAGTACTTGAGGGGCTGTCACAAAGAGGAGAGGATTGACTTATTCTCTAAGGCACCAGAGAGCAGGAGAAGAAGTAACGGGTGAAAAAGATCATTAAAGAGAGAAATCAACCTAGAAATAAGGAGAAATTTTTTAACAGTGAGAACAATTAATCAAGGGAACAGCTTCGCTCCTGAATTTGTGGGTGCTCCATCATTGGGGGTACCAAAATAGACTGGACGTTTGACTAGGGTGGTATAAGGTTTCCTGCCTGAAGGGTTGGACTAGAAGACCTCCAAAGTCCCTTCCAGCCATATGATTCTTCTTCTCCCACCCCCACCCCCAGCCCAGTCTATCTTTTTTTAAAAAAAAAAAATTATTATAAATTAGAAACAAAAAACAGAAAAAAGATTATAACGAAACACAATCACATACATACGACTGAGGTTGATTCAACCCCCATATATATACAGTTTCTAAATAACATTACATATCATCATACTACAGCTTCAATTTGGTTTATCATACTGCATCTTGCATTTGTTAATCTTCTTATATCTAATATTACCTTATTTATATTTAGCTTGCTATTTACATATCTATGCTACATGCTTCCCTAACATCTACCTCATGACATTTTTACTTCTATCCATTGGTACCATTTATCCCAGCTTTGATTGAAAGTTGATTCTTGTCTATCTTTAAGAATATATGTCGATCTATCACATTCTGCACACCACAAAATTTTGTTGATAATCATCTGATCCGATGGTACTTCTTTCCCTTTCCAAAGCTGCGCATATGCAATTCTAGCCACAGTGGTAATGTGTATGAAAAGGTACCAGTCTGCTTTCCTTATTCCCCCCAGGGTTTATTCCTAACCAGTAGACCTCTGGTCTCAGTTGAAAGCTGACTCCTGTAATCTCCATGAGCCAAACTTTTTATCTTACTCCAATAATTTTGGGCTTGTAGACATGTCCACCATTGGTGGTAAAATGTACCCCTGGCTGACCCACATTTCCAACATTCTGCTGAGGTTCCAGGGAACATCTTTGCGATTCTTGCTAGATATACCAGCCGGTCTATCTTAACGTGAACTAGAGAGCTTGCCTGAGAAGTTTGCTCGGATTACAGTTCTGTCCCAGACTCAAATTTCTTTCTTCTGACTGTTGTCTTGGTCAATGTTTTCCTTCTGTCCTTCAGCCCCGTTTGCTATGCTCTCTACAAATTTTCTAAGGATTAACGTTCTTTTTCTTCCCGCGGAAATGTTTCACTGCAAAACTTTCTTCTGGGCTGCCGATCTGAATTAGAGGCTGATGGAGAATGGCTCAGCCTCAGAAATATACCGATCAGGTTTCGTTCTGTTTCCTTCATGTGTTAAAACAGGGGGAGCCCCAATCCCCAGACTGAAGGGCCACTATCGGACTGTAGCCTGTTCGAAACAGGGCTGCAGGAGGGGTGGGCAAGCATGCACATGCGAAGTTCCACTTGCGCAAGTAGAGAGTACTTGTGCTCACGAGCGAATCTCCATGCGCAGCCCACACAAATGGAGCTGTGCGTGCGCCCGACACACACACACTTGCCAGGCCAGGCCGCCAAGCTGAAAAGGTTGGGGACCCCTTCTTTAAAACTCACATATTTCTTTGCTAGAATATTAAAATTCCAATTATTGTTCCTTTTGTAGTAGAAGAAAAAAAAAACACCACAGATTAACGCCTAACCCAGTTCTTTGTCCTTATTAGCTTTCTAGTCTCACATTTCCCATCACCTGATAGCTCGTAGGAGAGCTGTTTTAGCTCATTTGTACATTCAGGTCACCTTTTGCTCATCTGAGTTCAGATCCCGATCTCGTGAAATTCCCACGAGGTCTTCGGATCCGGGTTAAATGGCGACCCAGTGAAAGGATCAGCAGGGCAGTACTTTAGCAGCTGGGCAAAGTCTATCTTTGAAGGGCTTCGGAGATGCTTTTAATTGAGAGGTTTTCTAATTTCACAGTGTAACGTGAGTAAAATGTCCTTCAAGGCCGGATCGGCGCCAAACCATTAACATAGAGGCATCTGGGTTTTTTATTTTCTCCGCAAAAGCATGGAGTTGGTCTGCTTATTGTTGTCTGTTTTTTTTTCCAACTTGCCAATCTGTATCTTCAACCTCTGGCCTTGCTTTGCTTAAACTCCTCACCCTGCCGCGGTCATCTACAAATGTCACACCTGTGAACCATAATAACTGCCAAACGGAGTCGATACGAATTCATTCTTTTTTTTTTTTTCTTTTTTTAACTTTCTGCAAAAGTACAGCATTGCAGATTGGAAGGGAGGAGGAAGAAATACAATTAGACAGCAAGTGATCCAGTGGTTTTTGTTCTGACCTAGGCTTCCTTGGAAAGGATACAGCACAATCTTAGTCCCGGCAAACCTCTTTAATTCATACAGCTGTGAATTATTGTCATTCCCAGTCTGAAAGGCTTCTCAAACAGTCTTTCAGGGGAGTGTTTATGAACACCCACCTTATCTCCCTTGGAATGCTGCCAGAGAACTAATTGCCACACGCAGGGCCAGGCCCAAACTTAGCACAGAGTCAAACAAAAGAACTTTCCCAAAGCTTTTCCCGACCAGATGAACTAATTGCTTCCTGCAAAAGCTCACGTCCCATTCACTCTCCTTTTATGTTTTTATGGGAGGGGCCAATCATCTCCAAGCCTTACTCCAAGTCGACCCTTTTTTCTTAATTGTTTCTTGCCTTCTAGCAGCTCTCTGCATGCAACACTGGGAACAGGCTCCCGTTTTTCTTCTGCTCACTGACGTCAGACTCCGGAGCAGCAAAAGAACTATCAGATGGCCTTGGCCCCCTCTAGCCTCCGATGCAGAGCCTCGTTTAGCCTTTAAAGAACCAGGACAAGCCCATTTTGTCCCCAACCTCCTCACTTTCCGAAGCAGAACAAGCTCTGCAGAAATTTTACCCCTTAAATTCTTTTTGGGGAGTTTTTTTAAAATATTTATATATAATTGGGACTTTCCAGGTTGAGGATTTCAGTTGTAAAATTTGTTGCAGAGCTGGCAGCAGATTCAGACAGTGAGGAGGTTGGGGAGGACATGGGCCAGTCCTGGAGTCTGGGGAAGGCGGGACGAGGGCTCTGCATCGGAGGCAGAGAGGGGGCCAAGGCCATCTGATAGTTCTTTGCTGCCTCCGGAGTCTGACGTCAGTGAGGCAGAAGAACAACGGGAGCCTGTTCCCATGTGTGTGCATGCAGAGAGCTGCTAGAAGGCAAGAACAATTAAGAAAAAAAGGGTCGACTTGGGAGTAAGGCTTGGAGATGATTGGCCCCTCCCATAAAACATAAAAGGAGAGTGAATGGGACGTGAGCTTTTGCAGGAAGCAATTAGTTCATTGGTCGGGAAAAGCTTTGGGAAAGTTCTGTTTGACTCTGTGCTAAGTTTGGCCTGGCCCTGCGTGTGGCAATTAGTTCTCTGGCAGCATTCCAAGGGAGATAAGGTGGGTGTTCATAAACACTCCCTGAAAGACTGTTTGAGAAGCCTTTCAGGACTGGGAATGACAATAATTCACAGCTGTATGAATTAAAGAGGTTTGCCCGGGACTAAGATTGTGCTGTATCCTTTCCAAGGAAGCCTAGGTCAGAAAAAAAACCATGGATCACTTGCTGTCTAATTGTATTTCTTCCTCCTCCCTTCCAATCTGCAATGCTGTACTTTTGCAGAAAGTTAAAAAAAAAAAAAAAAAAAAAGAATGAATTCGTATCGACTCCGGTTGGCAGTTATTATGGTTCACAGGTGTGACATTTGTAGATGACCGCGGCAGGGTGAGGAGTTTAAGCAAAGCAAGGCCAGAGGTTGAAGATACAGATTGGCAAGTTGGAAAAAAAACAGACAACAATAAGCAGACCAACTCCATGCTTTTGCGGAGAGAAAATAAAAACCCAGATGCCTCTATGTTAATGGTTTGGCGCCGATCCGGCCTTGAAGGACATTTTACTCACGTTACACTGTGAAATTAGAAAACCTCTCAATTAAAAGCATCTCCGAAGCCCTTCAAAGATAGACTTTGCCCAGCTGCTAAAGTACTGCCCTGCTGATCCTTTCGCTGGGTCGCCATTTAACCCGGGATCTGAAGACCTCGTGGGAAATTTCACGAGATCGGGATCTGAACTCAGATGAGCGAAAGGTGACCTGAATGTACAAATGAGCTAAAACAGCTCTCCTACGAGCTATCAGGTGATGGGAAATGTGAGACTAGAAAGCTAATAAGGACAAAAGACTGGGTTAGGCGTTAATCTGTGGTGTTTTTTTTTCTTCTACTACAAAAGGAACAATAATTGGAATTTTAATATTCTAGCAAAGAAATATGTGAGTTTTAAAGAAGGGGTCCCCAACCTTTTCAGCTTGGCGGCCTGGCCTGGCAAGTGTGTGTGTGTCGGGCGCACGCACAGCTCCATTTGTGTGGGCTGCGCATGGAGATTCGCTCGTGTGAGCAAAGTACTCTCTACTTGCGCAAGTGGAACTTCGCATGTGCATGCTTGCCCACCCCTCCTGCAGCCCTGTTTCGAACAGGCTACAGTCCGATAGTGGCCTTCAGTCTGGGGATTGGGGGCTCCCCCTGTTTTAACACATGAAGGAAACAGAACGAAACCTGATCGGCATATTTCTGAGACTGAGCCATTCTCCATCAGCCTCTAATTCAGATCGGCAGCCCAGAAGAAAATTTTGCAGTGAAACATTTCCGCGGGAAGAAAAAGAACGTTAATCCTTAGAAAATTTGTAGAGAGCATAGCAAACGGGGCTTGAAGGACAGAAGGAAAACATGTGACCAAGACAACAGTCAGAAGAAAGAAATTTGAGTCTGGGACAGAACTGTAATCCGAGCAAACTTCTCAGGCAAGCTCTCTAGTTCACGTTAAGATAGACCGGGCTGGTATATCTAGCAAGAATCGCAAAGATGTTCCCTGGAACCTCAGCAGAATGTTGGAAATGTGGGTCAGCCAGGGGTACATTTTACCACCAACGGTGGACATGTCTACAAGCCCAAAATTATTGGAGTAAGATAAAAGTTTGGCTCATGGAGATTACAGGAGTCAGCTTTCAACTGAGACCAGAGGTCTACTTGCTAGGAATAAACCCTGGGGGGAATAAGGAAAGCAGACTGGTACCTTTTCATACACATTACCACTGTGGCTAGAATTGCATATGCGCAGCTTTGGAAAGGGAAAGAAAGTACCATCGGATCAGATGATTATCAACAAAATTTTGTGGTGTGCAGAATGTGATAGATCGACATATGTTCTTAAAGATAGACAAGAATCAACTTTCAATCAAAGCTGGGATAAATGGTACCAATGGATAGAAGTAATAATGTCATGAGGTAGATGTTAGGGAAGCATGTAGCATAGATATGTAAATAGCAAGCTAAATATAAATAAGGTAATATTAGATATAAGAAGATTAACAAATGCAAGATGCAGTCTGTTGATAAACCAAATTGAAGCTGTAGTATGATGATATGTAATGTTATTTAGAAACTGTATATATATGGGGGTTGAATCAACCTCAGTCGTATGTATGTGATTGTGTTTCGTTATAGTCTTTTTTCTGTTTTTTGTTTCTAATTTATAATAAATTTTTTTTAAAAAAAGATAGACTGGGCTGGGGGGTGAGGGTGGGAGAAGAAGAATCATATGGCTGGAAGGGACTTTGGAGGTCTTCTAGTCCAACCCTTCAGGCAGGAAACCTTATACCACCCTAGTCAAACGTCCAGTCTATTTGGTACCCCAATGATGGAGCGCCCACAAATTCAGGAGCGAAGCTGTTCCCTTGATTAATTGTTCTCACTGTTTAAAACATTTCTCCTTATTTCTAGGTTGATTCTCTCTTTAATGATCTTTTTCACCCGTTACTTCTTCTCCTGCTCTCTGGTGCCTTAGAGAATAAGTCAATCCTCTCCTCTTTGTGACAGCCCCTCAAGTACTGGAAGAGAGTTATCCTGTTCCCCCCGCCCCAATCCTTCTCTTTGATACCTAGCTCCCACAACCGCTCCTCATACAATTGAGCCTCCAGCCCCCAAATCATCATTGTTGCTCTTCGTTGCACTCTTTCTAGGACAGGGGTCGGCAGCCTTAAACACTCAAAGAGCCACAAAGGTCCTAACGGAAGCCCCCGTTCAATTCTGGAGCCGACCAGAAGTCCAGTCCCCCACCATAGAGTCTCCTCCTAGCACGGCATCCTTTTTCCTCTACCTGTCCTAACCAAAAGCCTATCATTGTGGAGCCGACCAGCAACAGGGAGCCGCAGCAGAGGGATGAAAGAGCCACATGTGGCTCCAAGCCACGGGTTGCTGACCCTGTTCTAAGAGCATCTTTTTTGGCGTTGTGGTGACCAGAACTGGACGCAGTATTCCAAGGATGGCCTCACCTGCGTGGTGTAAATCGACCCTATCGTTTTCAGACTCGCAAGATTCTTTACAACAAAAGTAGTCCTGACGTAAACAGCACCGGCTTCTTAGCCTAGCCCGGCTTATAGAATGGACAATACTTCAGGGGCCGATTTATAGATCAGACTAATGCTCAATTCCTGAAGAAGTCTGAAGATACACCTGGGAGAAGATGCATCACCCTCTTGTTTACCCATCAAGCTACCTTCAAGTCCCTGCCCAGCTCTACTTAGTGAAACCAAGAGCGTACAAAATTCGGTCTTGCCGGACATTCTGCCTTCCCTCTCTCCCTTCCTATATAGCTCTGACCTGACAGTTCTTGGGTCAAGGAACTTGTGGTTAACACGGGGGAAGAAGTCATCAAAATAATATAAATTGGTTTATCGTGATGGGAGCCTGGAGCTTGAAAAATTTGCAGTGGAGACGTTGAAGGGCTTGTCAAAACCCCACAGTACATCTGAAGCCATTTTCAGAGGAATGTTATCCTGTCAAAAGCCATCTAAAGCCTCTCTGTGCCGCTAAGTAGGAATTCCCCTTAGCCAAGGTCTTAACGTCTCTCTTTTCTAGCCCAGGGATGGAGAAGGGCTTGGAACAGAAGTCTCTCCCTTCCCTCATTTGCATTGTCTCTTTCATCCGAGGATCCAAGCTGAGATTTTCTGCAGAGAAAGGGCCTGCTTTCCCGGTGAAATAGCGCCTTCCCTTAAGATGGGAAACTGTTAAAAAACGAAAGCGTTGATTTCCCTACTGCGTTTCCCTCTGTTATGAGGCGAACGGTGGCACGTACGAAGGTTGTCAGATATCCCTTCCAATCTTTTAAAAAAACAACAACACTAATTTAATCCTCAGATTCAATTAGGCAGAAACCTCTTTATGTCTCCAAGGCTCTGCTCTGGGGGGAACTCGGGACAGTAATGGAAGAGACACGGGGTGGAAGGAGCCATATGATTTTTTAACAAGAACGTACAAGATTTGACATTTTTAGAGGGGGGCTAGCTGTCAAAAAAAAAAAAAGTTTCCTATTCCCATCTCCTCAACTTAAATGATGTGTTTAAATTTATTTGCATTTTCCTAAAATACACATGCCAACACGTTTACTGCGCCCCTTCTGTTTTTTTTTTCTTTTTAAATTCTCCAAAACTTTAGCTTTTGAAAAACCTTCATTGTGGATTTTCTAAAAGCTTGACAAGAGCCTCCTCTCGTTTCAATCAACTTCTCCCCAACTACATACCTTATTCTCGTATCTAAAGGAGGCGTGAAGCGGGTGTGGGAACCATCTGACGTTCCATGTCAAGCGATGCGGTGACTTTGGCAACGTTGATAAAAATGACATCTTTTTTGCCCCTGGCAACTGACAAGAAGCTGTCTGCACCCTTAATTGGCGTCAGCAATCTGCCACTTATTTTGGGAGGGAGTGGGGGCAACCCCTGGCAGACGCACCGAAGAAAATGAAAGCTTTCCTTGTTCTAAACGTGTCACTTTTAGAAAACGCCTCGCGTGGCTGAACGCGGAATGGCTAAAAATATCAAGCGATACCCGGAAAAAGAGACAGGGTATGATGATGAGACCTGCAGGATACTGAAAACTTTTTAAGCATTTCAAGAGTTAGAAAAAAAAACGCTCACCTGGAATGCCGGACGGTTCTGTAGGCCGTGGGAAGCGAATGCTTTGCTTTCGAATGGGATCGCGATTTGGCTTTGGAGGAAGAAGAGGAGTGGTATTTCGAAGGAGGGGTATGGGACCGCGATCGGGATCGTTTCTTGTGTTTCTTCTTCTTCTTCTCTTTCTCTTCCTCTCTGGGCAGATCTCTGCATTTGCTTGTAGGCCTTTCGGGCACCTTGGCTTCTAGGACTGGTAATGTCCGGATACCGGTCAACAGAGCGCAGGGGATATTACTGACCGTCTGAAAGGAAGGCAGCCAAGAGTTAGGGTGGGGTTTCTAGGAATCTGGGGGTGGCAAGTCACCTAGGGAAATCCTGGAAGATCAACACGCATCCTGATATGATAAATAGCTTTTCGGCAAGCAAGCAATTTCAGTCTGTAAAAAGAAAATATCCTCCCATACCCATTTTGAGAATTGGAAGTAATTTGCTACAGGTTATCAGTCTGAAGTTGTTGAGTGCCACATGCTGGAAAACTCTCTTCTTTGTTCTACTTTGCTTCTAATTCTTATTATCGAATTTTACAGGGCTGGAAGGGATCTTGGAGGTCTTCTAGTCCACCCCCTGCTCAAGCAGAAGACCATTCCAGACAAATGGCTGTTCACCTCTTCTTAAAGCCTCACAATTGCTGAATGCAAGCCGTTCCACTGATTGTTCTCACCGTCAGGAATTTTTTTCTTAAGTTTTAGAGGTTGGAGGTCTATCTTGGTAAATTTCCATTAAATTTGTCCTGTCTTTAGGGGCCATGGGGAATAAACAGTAACAGAGTTGGAAGGGACCTTGGAGGTCATCTAGTCCAACCCTCTGTTCACGCAGGAGACCTGTAGTAGGGATTCAAGCTTCAGGCATAAAGAAATGTTTTGATTAACAGAGTTGGAAGGGACCCTGTAGGTCATCCAGTCCAACCCCCTGCCCAAGCAGGAGACCCTACACCATTTCTGACAGATGGCAGTCCAGCCTCTCCTTGAAATCTTGAAATTTAGAGCCTTCTTCCACAGAACAAGTCCCGACTGGATGCAAAGAAATAATCTCTTTTCGATAGACAGCCTGTTTTTGATGAGACACCTTCTGCCACCCAGAAGAGACTGGATGACTCTCTAATTTTACAAGCGTGGGATAAACATTCAGTAGCAATTCCTTGGCCACCTAAAAAAAATTTCATATTCAGAGATGTCTAGACAATTTTTTCTCCACGCTGACTGCAAGATTACAGTTTTGGGGACAGCGTTCACATTCGGATGGGCAAAATGCATAAAAACCTGGGCAGGTTAAAATGTAATTACCATTTGTTGGAAGGGGTGTGTGGGGGAGGAGGTTGGAGAGGAAAAGCAGCATTTGTTTAAAAGAGTTTCCCAACTTTTATGGAAAGCAATATAGACTGAGAATATATTCCCGAAAAGGAACATTAAAACTAAATCACCGACTCGCCCAGTAATCAGTATTTCTTACTGAATTCAGTCAGTAAATTTAAGCGTACTGATTTAATTTAAATTTAATTACTCGAGTCAGTAATTTAAATACTCATTTAAATTTCTGGCCGAAGCTTTCCAGGATTTTAAAGAAAACTTTCCTGGCGTTATCTAGAAATGCCCAGCAGAGAAGATGGAATCTTTATTAATGTATAATCCTTTCCGTCCATCTGCAGGCAAAAGATCCTTTGATGTTTGGTGAAACTAGGAAATACTATTTCACATCAGATCCAACTGCATTTGTCTTGCTTTGGATCCAAAAATGCCTATATTTTTAGCCAAGGGTAGGCAGATGACCAAGTTAATGAAAAGAAGGACTAGGGATGACATGATAGCAGTCTTCCAATATTTGAGGGGCTGCCCCAAAGAAGAGGGAGTCAAGCTATTCTCCAAAGCCCCAGAAGGCAGGACAAGAAGCAATGGGTGGAAACTAATCAAGGAGAGAAGCAACCTGGAATTAAGAAGAAATTTCCTGACAGTGAGAACAATTAATCAGTGGAACAACTTGCCTCCAGATGTTGTGGATGCTCCCAACACTCGAAGTTTTTAAGAAGAGATTGGACAACCATCTCTCTGAAATGGTACAGGGTTTCCTGCCTGAGCAGGGGGTTGGTCTAGAAGACCTTACTAAAGCCTTCAGGTACAGATCTACTGGATCTGGAAATTCCTACACTACAGGTAATCCTCGATTTACAACAGTCCGTTTAGTGGCCATTTAAAGCTACAAGGCACTGGAAAAAAGTGACCTATGACCATTTTTCACACTTACGACCATTGGAGAATCCCATGGTCACGTGATCAACGGGTTCATATTTATGCTTGGGAGGGGGGGGGGGGGTTGGACTAGATGACCTACAAGGTTCCTTCCAACTCTGTTAATCTTGTCCTGGGTTTTCATGATCCCCTTTTACGACCTTCAGATGAGCAAAAGTCAATGGGGAAACCAGATTCACTTAACAGCCGTGTGCCCAGGGGTGAAATGCTCTGGTAGAGATGGCGGCGGGTGGTTCGGAGAACCGGTAGCAAAAATCCCTGCCACTCCCCACACCCAGCCAAGCCGAGCGATCATCAGAGGTTTTTTTTAAAAAAATTTAAAAGCATTTTTTCTACAACCTCTTCGGCTGAAAAAATGCTTTTAAAAGTAAAAAAAAAAGCCTCTGATGATTGCGCGGCTCAGCTGGGATCGTCAGAGGCTTTTAAAAGCATTTTTTTCTACAACTTCTTCAGCTGAAGAGCTTGTAGAAAAATGTTTTTAAAAGAAAAAAAAAACCCTCTGACGATTAGGCAACTCAGCTGGGATCGTCAGAGGCTTTTAAAAGCATTTTTTCTACAATCTCTTCGTTGAAGAAAAAATGGTTTTAAAAGTTAAAAAAAAAAGTTGGCCATGCCCACTCAGTGACATTAACTCCCCCGACCAAGCCCGCCCACAGAACTGGTAGTAACAAATTTTACAATTCACCACTGCGTGTGACCAATTTAACTGCGGTGATTTGCTTAACAATGGTGGCAAGAAAGGTGGTAAAATGGGGTGAGACACACCTAACCAATGCCTCGCTTAGTGACAGAAACGTTGGGCTCAATTGGGGTCGTTTTGCATTTGCCGCATTCTCAGTTGGTGCTTTTCAATGTGCATTTAGAGCTCCAACCCAGGGAAATGCAGCCCTTGAGTTAACTTCTTCTGGATCTGGAAATCCCTACCACTAATGACAGCAGGACATCTGAGCCAAGCGTCCGATTTCTAGTTCTTTAACTGTGACCTGGAAAGGCTTCATCATTAGGCTGAAATTCCACCATCGCTACACCTTTCAGCCCTGCACGACCTCCGACCGGATGGATCAATAAGAGATGGTCTTCCTTGATGCTGGAAGAGCCGAGGATAATTGCTGGATCCATCAAACGCTTCTAATTTTAGCTGCCTTGGCAGGGTTTATTTTAGAAGATCGCCATGCTCGTGAAAAATTTAAAAGCGCCTCTTTCGGGGGAGAAGAAGAAAGGAAAGGGAAGGGAAGGAAGAAGAGGGAAGGGAAGGGAAAGGAGTAGAGAAGGAGGGGAGGGAAGGAAGGGAAGAAAAAGGAAGGGAGTAGAAAAGGAGGGAAGGAATGGAGTAGAGAAACAGGAGAGGAAAGGAAAGGAAGAAGAGGAAAAGGAAGGGAAAGGAGTAGAGAAGGAGGGGAGGGAAGGAAGAAGAGGGAAGGGAAGGGAAAGGAGTAGAGGAGGAAAGGAAAGGAAATGGAGTAGAGAAAGAGGAAAGGAAAGGAAGAAGAGGGAAAAGAAGGGAGGAGAGGAGAGGAGAGGAAGGAAAGGAAAGGAAAGGAAAGGAAAGGAAAGGAAAGGAAAGGAAAAGAAAAGATGAATGAAAAATGATGGAAATGACTATACGTGTATATGTATTTATGTAAAATAAAAATAAAAACTTTATTAAAAAAAATAATTTTCATTTCATCATTCATGCGGACCTTGTATGAATCTGATTAAAAAATATAGTTTCTTTTGTTCTATTCTATACTGATCCAAAGCAAAAAAATTGTGCAAAGAAACCCCCCACCCCATCCATCGGTATCTATTAATTAAAAGTGCATTCCTTTGCTGTTTACTCAGAAGTAAGTCATACAGTTAGTGAGGCATTTTGTCAAACAAGCATTATATAGTGTAATTGCCTATGGCTATGATCAGTGGTAGGGTTACGGTGGCTCAGTGACTAAGACGCTGAGCTTGTCGATTGAAAGGTCGGCAGTTCAGCGGTTCGAATCCCTAGTGCCGCGTAACGGGATGAGTTCCCGTTACTTGTTCCAGCTTCTGCCAACCTAGCAGTTTGAAAGCACGTAAAAAATGCAACTAGAAAAATAGGGACCACCTTTGGTGGGAAGGTAAAAGTGTTCTGTGCGCCTTTGGCATTGAGTCATGCCGGCCACATGACCACAGAGACGTCTTCGGACAGCATTGGCTCTTTGGCTTTGAAACAGAGATGAGCACTGCCCCCTAGAGTCGGGAACGACTAGCACATATGTGCAAGGGGAACCTTTACCTATGATCAGCGGTGGGTTTCACATATTCTTGCCACTCGTCCACCCTGTGCGCGCGCCTTCTGCGCCCGGCTTTGAAACATGGCTAAATAGGACAGCATTATGTCTGGGCGGGTGGCAGTCGCCGCTACCAGTTCGCCTGAACTGGTCTGAATCAGCTGAATACCACCTCTGGTTATTATCTTATTTTAGGGAGCTTCTCTTTGGGATAAGACATATTAAACTCAATTGAACTTCTCTAATAAGTAGATTACATAAAATTGTTCTGGTTATCACAATAGAACAGAGGCATGTTTTCATACACACAGCTGTGTGTAATAAATGACCTACAGAATGATCAGCAACAATTCAATTTCAGCAAAAAAAAAAAAAAAAGTTGGTAATAATCACTTCATCCCAGAAAAGTTCAAGATCTTTAATTGCTGCAAATGTGGAATCATACTCCATTTAATATAAATAATTTAAAAAATAAAAGGTATATATGCTTTCCGATATTTTGGATAGTGCTTAAATTTGTTTAAGTAATATTCGTGGCACAAAACAGCACTTAGTGCCTGGTTAAAAAAGACATATGCCACCACTAGCCACCAAGTTAAGTTATAAAATCCAAAAGTGACAGCCATTGACGTATATATGAGAAATTCTGCAAAATAATGAGGACTGGACACCATTTCAAACCAGTCACCAAAAGGAATGCTGTGATCCAAACTGGAGACCTTTCCTAAAAAAAAAAGAAAAAAAGAAAGAAATAAGTTAGCTGTTGAATTTTGAAAGGTGAGCAGAACTAGTGATGTACTGAATTTTTTGGAGTATAAGATGCACCTTTTCCCCCCAAAAAAGAGGGTGAAAATCTGGGTGCCTTTTATATTCCGAATGAAGCCCTGCCCAGCTTCTCAAACGGAGGTTTCAGAGGCTGAAAAAGCATCAGAAAAGAAGCTTCAGAAAAGAAGCCCCCAAACAGAGCTTCAGAGGCTTTTTTTCTGAAGCTGTTTCGGAGGCTTTCAGAGGCAGGAATTTTTTTTTTTTCTGAAACAGAGTTTCAGAAGTTTCAGAGGCAGAAAAAAAAGCAAAGCACAGAGCTCACAACCAAGGAACCTGTTGCTAAAATTCACCTCTGGGAACAGCTGATTGGGGGTATTCCAGGAGGCCGATCCACCTGCCAATCAGCTTTTTTCTTATTTTCCTCCCCAAAAACTAAGGTACGTCTTGTACTCTGGTGCATCTTATACTCCGAAAAATACGGTAATTAGATAGTGAGAGAGAAAAACGGTCAGACTACAACTTTAATAAATCCATTAGCTCTATTTGGCCCTTTTCCATTACAGTGACTGTAATCTGGTCCAGCGACTTTGTCATTAAGCAAAATAGTTGCTAAGTGAATTTGTGTCTCAAAGAGCAAGAAAGAGAAGCTGTGAAAATCCCTGATTGCTGTTCTGTCATTCAGATAAAGTTCTCTGTACAGTGTCCGGTGCCTGACCTGTTTTTTCTTCTTCTCCTTTTTGAACCCCCACATAGGCCAGAGAGATTGTTTAAAGAGCTCCTTCCTGAAACTGACCAGACCTTAATCAGTTTTGCATTGAAGGCTTTTGTTGTTAGATGCAGGAAATTTGGTCATAAATGCACACTAGTCTGAAATTTTATTTTTTTATCTGCCTTTATTACCGTTTATAAATACCATCACATTTATAAACGATCACTAACCAAGATAGTTGCTAATCAACAAGTGGATATACCGGTATTAGTTTCCACTTGTTGTTTCCACTTGTTCCATCAACTAAGTGCTTATTTTGATCAATTTGGAGGATCTTCATCACTTTGATCAATCTGTTTATTATTTTTTTCAGCAGCCAGTCTTCTCTAACCCATGATTAATGTGAATGATAAGATATCCAGTTTGGCCAAAGAACCTGTTTTCCTGGATTACATGATGTCTTAATGATTATGCCTCTGGGCACATCCAAAATATGTTCCTGTCTCACATGTTACACACTGTGCTTATAAAAAAAAAATTACATTTAAATGTTTTCCCCAAGTAAATATTTTAGCTTCATGTTGCATTCATCTGGCTTCAAACTATGTTCAACATCCCAGCTAGTATGGCCCATGAATGAAATTTGCTCTTACTCTTTAGCTATAGTTTAAACCAGGAGTCTCTAACCTTGGCAACTTTAAGACTTGTGGACTTCAACTCCCAGATTCCTCAGCCAGCAGTTGCTGGCTGAGGAATTCTGGGAGTTGAAGTCCACAAGTCTTAAAGTTGCCAAGGTTGGAGACCCCTGGTCTAAATTCCCTAGGCCTGTGTTGCTAATAATGGGTCTTGTTCAAATGGCCTTTGATGTAGACCAGGGGTGTTAAACTCACGTCATCATGGTGGCGTCTCATGTGACGTATTGGGACTTCCCCCCCTTCGCTAAATTGGCTGTGGGCGTGGCCAGGGCATGACACATCCGGCCCGTGGGCCGGGAGTTTGACAGCCATGATGTAAACCAAAATCAGGATGCTGGTGAAAGGTGCCAAAACAGTCCCTCGATCCAAAACATGTGTTTCGACTATCATTTCTCACAATAACTCTCTTCTTTCCGTCTCAATTTAAGTCTCCATCTTGAGAGAAAATGCTAAGAAGGGCAACAAGGCAGGAGGGTTTGGAGTGATTGGGTTCCACATTCCTCCATCACACATATATTTGGTTCCTTACATTGAATCCTCTGCTCTTTTACATACAAGATCAGAATATTTATGCATTGGGGATATGCAGCATTTTTGGATCCCAAGTCGAAAAAGATGGCTTGGATGGAATCAATATGCCTACCATACTTGGAGCCTCCTTAAGAGAAGCTGTGTCTTCTGGGCTCACATGGAACCTACTCAAGTCACAGGAAAATATGGTTTTGACTGAAAAGAAATGCCAACAGAGTACAAGAAAGTGCTGTATGGCGGATATGAGTTCATGGTTGTTGGCATGTTATTAACTCAAGATCAACTTTTCCTGGGATTGGTTGCTACCATACAATCCCAGGATAATAATCAATGTTTTTAAGGCAATACCCACAGGATTCAGTGCAGGGGTGAAATGCTCCCAGTTCGGACCGGATCGCCCGATCCGGTAGCGATGGAGGCGGGTGGTTCAGAGAACCGGTAGCAAAAATCCCTGCCCCCCCTATGCCCAGCTATGCCGCACAATCATCAGAGGCTTTTTTTTTACTTTTAAAAGCATTTTTTTCTACAACCTCTTTGGTCAAAAAATGCTTTTAAAAGTAAAAGAAAAAAGCCTCTGATGATCGCGCGGCCCAGCTGGATCATCAAAGGCTTTTAAAAGAAAAAAAAAGCCTCTGCCGATCAGGCAACTCAGTTTGGATCATCAGAGCCTTTTGAAACCATTTTTTTTACAACCTCTTCGCCGAAGGGGTTGCCAAAAAAATGGTTTTAAAACTTAAAAAAAAAAAATTGGCCATGCCCACCCAGTCACATTACCCCCCCAAGCCACGCCCACAGAATCGGTAGTAACAAATTTTAGATTTGACCACTGGTTCAGTGTGTAGTTAAACTCACTCCAAAGCACTTTTTTGACTTGGCATTGGAAGCATTAACATCCCTAATTAGAATTTAAAGACCTAAATTGCTTGTTCTGTATGCTTTCTACCTAAATATCACCAATGTTCTTTGAACGATAAATGAAGGATTGCAACAGGGGCTATGCTAACATATTTGACCTGGGGAAGATTAAAAAATGTTGACTGGAGTAGCAATTCTTTTACCTGATTTATCTTTTCGAAGGTTAGCAAGAATAACATGACATCTGTGTTGATGGACAGAAGCCCAACAGAACATCACAAGTCCGAGAACATGGCACCAGCAGACTGTCAGTGAGTGGGCTTTGCCTAAATGAAGAGAGACAGAATGTATTTATTCATTTAAAATATTTTGAACCTTTCAAAATATTTTATTACCTTTCCTTCCATGGTTGTTAAGTCAATCACTGCAGTTGTTAAGTTAGTAACATGGTTACTACTGCGATGCTCTCTACCTGGGGCTGCCCTGAAGACCACTCGGAGGCTTCAGCTGGTGCAGAATGCGGCCGCGGGGTAGTAATGGGAGTGTCCTGACACTCTCATGTTACACCCCTCCTGCGGGACCTGCATTGGCTACCGGTTGCCCTCCGGGTGAGATTCAAGGTGCTGGTTATTACCTATAAAGCCCTACATGGCTTAGGCTCGGGGTATTTGGCAGACCATCTGCGGCCAACGACCGCTCCCCATCGCCCGGTGCGTTCTCACAGGGAGGGCCTCCTTGGGGTGCCGTCGGCCAGACAATGTCGGCTGGCGACCCCTAGGGAGCGGGCCTTCTCCGTGGGCGCACCTACCCTGTGGAATCAGCTCCTCCTGGAGCTCCGGGTGGCCCCTAACCTTCGCTCTTTCCGCCGTGACCTTAAAACATGGTTATTTCGCCTGGCTGGTTTGGACTGAAGGGGTTTTAAAGGTCTTTTTATAATCTTATTGGGTATTTTTAACATTGATTTTGCTTGTTTTTATTGTTGTGAGCCGCCCCGAGTCCTTCGGAGATAGGGCGGCATACAAGTTTAAATAATAAAATAAATAAATAAGTGAATACAGCTTCCTCTTTGACTTTGCTTGTCAGAAGGTCCCAAAACGGGATCATGTGACACTGCAATCATCATAAATATGAATCGAGAGCCAAGCATCTGAATTTTGACCGTGGGAAGCTACAATGGTCGTAAGTGTGAACAATAGTCATAAGTCACTTTTTTCAGTGCCTTTGCAACTTTGAATGGTCACTAAATGAACTGTTCCTAAGTCGAGGACACCCCCCCCCCCCAACAATCTGGGTCTTCATTTTACCGAACTCGAAAGGATGGAAGGCTGAGTCAACCTTGAGCCGGTGAGAATTGAACTGCTGGCACTCAACAGAAATAGCCTGCAATACTGCCTTCTAGGGGACGCGGTGGCTCAGTGGCTAAGATGCTGAACTTGTCGATCGAAAGGTCGGCAGTTCAGCGGTTCGAATCCCTAGTGCCGCGTAGCAGGGTGAGCTCCCGTTACTTGTCCCAGCTTCTGCCTGCCAACCTAGCAGTTCGAAAGCACGTAAAAAAAAAATGCAAGTAGAAAAATAGGGACCACCTTTGGTGGGAAGGTAACAGCGTTCCGTGCGCCTTTGGCGTTTAGTCGTGCGCCAGCACATGACCACAGAGATGTCTTTGGATAGCGCTGGCTCTTCGGCTTTGAAACGGAGATGAGCACGCCCCTAGAGTCAGGAATGACTAGCACATATGTGCGAGGGGAACATTTACCTTTACCTTTAACAATTTTAGGCTGACCCCTCTCTTTACTCCTCCCCTGGCTCTGCCAGCCCTTTTCCTACAGTTTATTGCAAGAATGCAAAAGAGGAGGCTTATACCTTCTCTACTCTTTGCTGGCACCTGACACAGCACTGTGAACCCCACCAAAACATAGTAAAAGAGGCCGAAGCAGTAATGTGCAAAATGAATGACCCCTCCAGAATAAATAAATGCTAATGTGAAGACATTCTTTTAACCGTCGACAGCATATTCACCCAGACCAAAAAAGGCAGACCAGGAAGGCTGACAGGAATTCGGCACCTAGAAAAACCAACAAAGACAGGGTGTAAAACACGTGTTACCTTGTCACAGGTGTGTCAAATTCAGCCGAAACAAATTGAAAGATATACAAGAAATCCTCATAGATATTATGCATGTTTTATGTTCAGAATTCTTGTTGGTGGGAAAAATAGGGGATCAGCCTCTAGATTTTTTCCATCTCAGATAAAAGACATCAAGCTCCAAATTGCTTTTGGTGACTAACAGATAAGAAGAAACTGAATAGTTCTTGATATGGGACACATTTTATCAATGGCTAGATAATAGAAACAGAACTTAGAAAGGAAGAGATATAAAGGGAGGAAATGGTACAGAAGAGAGGCGTTAAAGAAGATGATGTTAAATGTTAAGTATTAAGGATATTATAATGTTACTATATTATTAATATGATGGTAAGACTAAATATAATGAAGTTGTAGAAATATATTATCTAAACATAATTGTACCCAGAATGCACACTGTTTAATGGAAATTGAGTGTTACATAAATAAAACATGAAAATTAAAAACATCAACAAATTACTAGGTAACCCTCATTTTAAATGAACACAACCGTGTTTAATGACCATCATTTTTTGACATGATACACTTAAAAACAGTTAAATCCCATTCACTTCATCAAACTCTTCACCATAACATTGAATCACATCTTACTGAAAAGATTACAGACCGGATTTTCACACTTACAACCCATTAGATGCAGTAATGGGAATCCAACTTCAGATGCATCGGCACAGGCTGACTCATATTTATGACGGTTGCAGTGTCCTGGAGGAGACGGGTATCATTTTGCGATTCTAAGACTACTGAACAACTTCTGACAAACTAAGTCAACGGAGAAGCCAGGTTCACTTAATAACTGTGTTGTTACTCATTAATTAAGTGCAGTGATTCACTTAACAACTGTCGCAAGAAAAGTCATAAAATTGGGGCAAAATTAAGTTAACAAATGTTTCACTTATAGCAACAGAAAATTTTGGGCTCAATTGTGATTGTACGTTGAGGACTACTTTATATGACAGACATCAATAAAAAAAAAAAAATAGAGGCCCAGAAGAAGCCACTCACATGTTACACATTATAACAGGCTCACATAGTATCTTGGCTAACTGCCTGGAGAAAGAACCTGGTTCTCAAGGTCTTTCTGAATGCCAGCAGAGTCAGGGCCATCTGTGAATTCTTGTCAAAAGTTCCTTGCAAAAATTAAATCCAGAAAGCACACACACACACAGGTAAACTGATTCAGCAGCAGGATTCAACTTCTTTATTATATATTACTTAATACCCAGATGAAGTAAATTTTACAATGCCAATATAGATTCTTCTTCAACATAGTAGCAGTTACAAGCAAAACACAAGGCAGGAGAGAACAGTTAGTTTCATTTCAGCAGTTTCTCTGCACAGACTCAGAAGCTGCAGACTAAGACATGCCCTGGCTCCAGTCCGTCTCAGCTCCCAAACAGCCCTCTTGGCTGACTTACTTGCTATGCCTATACATTGGCTGACCTTGTTACCATCTCCTATTCCACTTGATGAATATACTCTTGACAATTTTGAGGAAGGTGCAGACACAGTGAAAAGAAGGTCCAAGCTCCTGTCAGTTGACATTGATGAACTGATAGGACCCAGAGCGAGCCAATCTTGCTGATCTTCTTGGACAGGCAATGATAATTTGTCTGATCATGTTGGACAGGCAGAGCTGGTTTCCTAATCTTCAGGCTCTGTGCTCTGAAGGCTTTTATGGATGACCCCCAGCATCTTGAATGGGTGACCCCCAGCATCTATACAACTTGGGATGAACACCCTTGGAATGGTGTGGAAGTAGGAATGGATTTCCAGAGGAAAACTTGCAGACTACAGGAACTAGGAGCCCTACTCAAGTGACCCAAACCCTCCAAGTGCTTCAATGACCCACTAAAAGGATGCAAATGACTAGCTTTGTGTGTAAGGAATATAAATCCTTCCATTCGTCACCATCCTGTCAGAGCTTCTTGGATGAGAAGCAAAACGTCTTCAAAAGGAAAAAACCAGAAAGTCCAGTTGCCAACTTTGGGACAAACATGACCTAGATGACTGAGAATCTCTAGAGACTTTCAGCACCTTGAATGCCAACTGGAAGTCCAAGGGTAAGCAGTGCAGCTTATGTGATAGCAATGTTATGTGAACGTACTGAGGGCCCATAGCTTCTGGCTATTTCTTCAAAACCTCTCCTGGCTTTTTCAAACAGGAGTTGAGAGATTAGGAAGTTTAGATCTCTCAATTGTTTTCAGTAAAAATGTCCAACTCATTCAAAGCTGTGGGGGAGGCATCTGATCAATCCTGGTAGTCCTCAACGTACAACCATAATTGAGCCCAAAATTTCTGTCGCTAAGTGAGATATTTGTTACGTGAGTTTTGTCCCATTTTACAGTCTTTCTTGCCAGTTAGTAACATGGTTGTTAAGCGAATCTGGCTTCCTTAATAACTTTCCTTGTTGAAAGTCATAAAAGAAGGCACCTGATTCCAGGACACTACAACCGTCATAAAGATGAGTCAGCTGTCAAATGTCTGAATTTTGATCACTGACCACTGGAATGCTGTAAGTGTGAAAAGTGGCGATAAGTCACTTTTTTCAGTGCCATTGTAACTTCAAATGATCACTAAACAAACATTGTAAGTCCAAGGCTACCTGTATATTTTCATGTATCTCATATATTAAAATACTGTATGTCCTTCAACCTGCATTATTATTTTGAGTATAGTTATTTATCATACCTCTTTTCTACAGTTTTCTGGATCTTTCCAGATCCAGCAGCCCTATTCTTCTCTCCCTGCCCTCCGCAACTGAAGTTGGGATACGTGGAAAGGAATATATTTGAAAAAATCTGCAGTGAAAATGATTTTGTTTGTCCTCCGATTTTATGCACAGAATAAATAATTGCAGCTTTGGTAGAGAAGCTATTCTGCAAAATCTACAATATATTGGGACTGGTGGTGAAATGTAAGATTTGTTACCACCGGTTCTGTGGGCGTGGCTTGGTAGGGGTGGTGGTAATGTGACTGGGTGGGTGTGGCCAACTTTTTTTTAAAAAAACTTTTAAATCCATTTTTTTCTATATTTTTTCAACCTTTTCGGCCAAAGAGGTTGTAGAAAAAATGCTTTTAAAACCCCTTGACGATCCCATCAGAGGCTTTTTTTAATACTTTTAAAAGCATTTTTTCGGCCAAAGAGGTTGTAGAAAATATAATTTTAAAAATAATTTAAAAAGCCTCTGATGATTGCGCGGCTCAGCTGGGCATTGGGGGGGGGCAGGGATGTTTGCTACCGTTCTCCGAACCACCTGCCGCCATCACTACTGGATCGGGCGATCCGGTTTGAACCAGGAGCATTTCACCCCTGATTGGGACCCTCTCTACCAGGGGTGAAATTCAGCAGGTTCTAACAGGTTCTGGAGAACCGGTAGCAGAAATTATGAGTCATTTGGAGAAACAGCAAAAACGACTCTGGCTGGCACCAGAGTGGGGTGGGAATGTACATTTTGCAGTATCCTTCCCCCAGGAGTGAGGAGGGAATGGGGATTTTGCAGTATCCTTCCCCCAGGAGTGAGGAGGGAATGGGGATTTTGCAGTATCCTTCCCCCAGGAGTGAGGAGGGAATGGGGATTTTGCAGTATCCTTCCCCTGCCTCGCCCACTGAGCCACACCCACAGAACCAGTAGGGAAAAATGTTGAATTTCACCCCTGCTCTCTACCAAATAATATACGTACACGTACAAGAATTCATACCATTTTCTGAGTGGTGGACGCCTCTGTCTTCCTTTGCTCCATCAAGAACGTCAAGCAAATCCCGGAGCCAGGAGGGGAATGACTGAGAGAAAAACACAGACTGCATAAACAGCAGTAGCAGGAAGCCATTCCAGGTCACAGACACAATATAAAAATGGTAGAACCACCTGCAGAAGGAACAAAGGAAAGGAAAGGAAAGGAAAGGAAAGGAAAGGAAAGGAAAGGAAAGGAAAGAAGGAAAAGATTGATTTAGAGCAGAGATTTCTAGATTTTTTTCCCACCTCTCTTTAGTGGAATCTTAATTACTCAGCTTCCCTAAAAATCCAAACACCCAAATGAACACAAATGAACAATGAAAGCAATACAAAGGAAATTTTGGGCAAATCGTTTATTGTTAACAATTACAATGTAAAAGGTTCTTCATACTTCTCCTGGACTCTGCACCTCATCAAGACAGGTACCTCTCACAGTTTTGGAAACCCTGATTTATAGCCATACACAAGGATGGATGGATGGATGGGTGGATGGATAGATTCTTGTCTAAAATCTCAACATAATATTTTAATATTACCTACTCCTATTAAAAGACCAGAATCCTCGTGACATCTCACAGAAGCAAACATTGGATTTTGAAGAAGTAAGAGCAGGCAGAGCTGGGGGTGGAGTTAAGTGCATCATCAGCTTAGAATCATTACATTTCCACAAACAGTCCAAGGCCAACCCTTCCTGAATTCCATTGACTCTTATCCGGCACCAATTTCGTATTGAACCTTAATTGATTGGATTCTTGTGTCTAGGCTTGAATAAATCTTCTATATTGCAATCTTACAAATGGTCTGAAGGACCAGGTTGGGGACAGATCATCACCAAAAATTTTTTAGCTGTATGGTCAGAGGTGGTATTCAGCCGGTTTGTACCAGTTCAGGCAAACCGGTAGTGGAGATCGCGGGTGGCTGCCCTGGCTCTATATTGTCCTATTTAGGCAAGGTTTTGAGGCTGGGGGGCATGCGCGGAAGATGCGCGCACGAGCAAAGCGCATTTGCAGAAGGCCGGCGCATGTGCAGAAAGTGCACGCATGAAGCGAGTGTGCGCGCAGGTGAGGGGGTGGGGGCGAACCGGTACCAACAACATGTGAAACCCACCACTGTATATGGTCACTAATAGTTGACACTAGTTTCATGGCGCATAATCAAACCATCAGTCTTATTGATTTGATTTACTCAGTGTGCTATTGCCCAACTGTGGGCAGTTTACAATATACCAGACAATAGAATAGAATAGAATAGAATAGAATAGAATAGAATAGAATAGAATAGAATAGAATAGAATAGAATAGAATAGAAGAGGAAGAGAACAGAAGAGAAGAGAAGAGAAGAGGAGAAGAGAGAATGGGAATAGAGAATAGAATAGAATAGAATAGAATAGAATAGAATAGAATAGAATAGAGGAAGAGAACAGAAGAGAAGAGAAGAGGAGAAGAGAGAATGGGAATAGAGAATAGAATAGAATAGAATAGAATAGAATAGAATAGAATAGAATAGAAGAGGAGAGAGAAGAGAAGAGAAGAGAGAGAAGAGGAGAGAATGGGAATAGAGAATAGAACAGAAGAGAAGAGAAGAGAAGAGAAGAGAAGAGGAGAGGAGAGGAGAGGAGAAGAGAAAGAGAGAATGGGAATAGAGAATAGAATAGAATAGAATAGAATAGAATAGAATAGAATAGAATAGAATAGAATAGGAGAAGAGAAGAGAAGAGAAGAGAAGAGGAGAGAATGGGAATAGAGAATAGAATAGAATAGAATAGAATAGAATAGAATGGAATAGAATAGAATAGAATAGGAGAAGAGAAGAGAAGAGAAGAGAAGAGAAGAGAAGAGAGAATGGGAATAGAGAATAGAATAGAATAGAATAGAACAGAATAGAACAGAACAGAACAGAACAGAACAGAACAGAATAGAATTCTTTATTGGCCAAGTGTGATTGGACACACAAGGAATTTGTCTTGGTGCATAAGCTCTCAGTGTACATAAAATAAAGGATACGTTCGTCAAGAATCATAAGGTACAACACTTAATGATAGTCATAGGAAAACAGTCAATATAAATCTTAAGGATACCAGCAACAAGGTTAAAGTCATACAGTCATAAGTGGGAGGAGATAGGTGGTAGGAACGATGAGAAGACTAATAGTAATGCAGACTTAGTAGCTAGTTTGACAGCGTTGAGGGAATTATTTGTTATAGAATATAGAATAATATAACAACAACAACAACAACAACAAAACTAGAATGAAAGAAAAAGGAAGAAGAGCAAGATAAACCCAGCAGAACATTCTTCTAACATCAAACAGCCAATGGAGGGACCAGTAACCCAAGACCTGAGAAAAGAGCCAGATGTTATGGCTCTTCCGAAGACCAAGTGGGAGGCATTCAGATATTCAGAGGAACAACAATTCAGATCTTCATTCACTGCAACAATTATGGGACTTTAGGTGACAATATTAGTAGAATAGAATAGAATTCTTTATTGGCCAAGTGTGATTGGACACACAAGGAATTTGACTTCGGTGCATATGCTCTCAGTGTACATAAAAAGAAAAAAAAATACATTAATCAAGAATCATAAGATACAACACTTAGTGATAGTCATAGGTTACTAATAAGCAATCAAATCATACTAGGAAACAAATAAAACAATATAAATCATAAAAATACAAGCAACATGTAGTCATAAGTGGGAGGAGGTAGGTAATAGGAAAGATGAGAAGAATAATAGTAATATAAATAGTTTGACAGTGTTGTGGGAATTAGTGGTTTAGCAGAGTGATAGCATTCGGGGAAAAACTGTCCTTGTGTCTAGTTGTTCTGGTGTGCAGAGGTCTCCCTATAGTGTCATTTTGAGGGTAGGAGTTGAAACAGTTTATGTCCAGGATGTGAGGGGTCTGTAAATATTTTCACAGGCCTCTTTTTGACTCGTGCAGTAGACAGGTCCTCCATGGAAGGCAGGTTGGTAGCCATTGTTTTTTTCTGCAGTCTCTCAATCTCTCAAGTTTCTGCATTCTCGTGTTCTTAGGTGAAGAATCTCACACAAAATAGCCTGCAAAGGATGCTGTTGTGTTGTGAGATTTGGTGCTGTTCTGTGTATGAGTAATGGGGGAGGCAGGTCCAACCTAGCTGGCAGGCCCCTGGGTGAGTAAAAGACTGACCTAATTAACCATTGGAAGTTATTCAGCTACTGAGCTAGCTCTTTGAGGGAGGACTGGCCGAGAGCCCGTGATGCCACTGTGGTGGTCTGGAACAAGTTATAACACAGGTAGCTCAAGAATGTCTCCTCAAGATATTTCAAGGCACCTGGGCTGATCTCACCACAGGCACACCAGAAGCTGTTGGAATTGTTAGCTTCCTTAGAGATCAAATTATAACACCTATCCCATTGCAGTTCTATGGCTCCATGTTTTGGTGATTTCGTTATGGTTTTAATTTAATATTTTAGCTCCTATATGGTATTGTCCACATATTAGATAGATAGGCAGGCAGGCCTGCAGAAAGACAGACAGACAGACAGACAGAATAGGTAGGTAGGTAGGTAGGTAGGTAGGTAGAGGTAGGGGTAGGGATAGGGATAGGGATAAATAGGGATAAGGATAAACAGACAGACAGGCCGACAGGTAGGTAGAGGTAGGGATAGGGATAGGGTTAGGGATAGGGATAGGGATAGATAGATAGATAGATAGATAGATAGATAGATAGATAGATAGATGGATGGATGGATGGATGATAGATGGATGGATGGATGGATGGATGGATGGATGGATGAATAGACAGACAGACAGACAGAGGGATGGATAGATAGATAGATAAATAGATAGGTAGGTAGGTAGGTAGGTAGGTAGGTAGGTAGATGTAGAGAGGGGGAGAGAGAGAGATAGACAGACAGACAGAGGGATGGATGGATAGATAGATAGATAGATAGATAGATAGATAGATAGATAGATAGATAGATAGATAGGTAGGTAGGTAGGTAAGTAGATGTAGAGGGGGGAGAGAGAGATAGACAGACAGACAGAGAGGTGGATGGAGAGAGAGAGAGAGGGAGGGAGGGAGGGAGAGAGAGAGAGAGAGTGTTACTGTAGATCAGGGCTGTCAAACTCCTGGCCTGTGGGCCAGATGTGTCATGCCCATGCCCGGTTTAGCGAAGTGGGGGGGGGAAAGTCCCAATATGTCCCGTGACGCCGCCGTGACGCCGTGAGTTTGACACCCCTGCTGTAGATAAATAGATGAGAGAGAAACAGAGACAGAGTGACTGAGACTCATTCTCCTGTTCCTTTTTCCTTCCTGCCTTCCCCTTTGGCCTCAAACTTTCTGCTGGTTTTTTAAAATTATTATTATTATTATTATTATTGTCATTTCGCTGCATGGTGAGCCTCTGCAGTCCAGTGGCTCCTTAATGCCTCCTCTTTCAAAAGCAGCCGGCTTGCTTCAAAGTAATTACTCTGTAATTACTGACTGATTTGCTGTCACCAACAGAAGGGCAGGGACAGGGCTTTGTGAATTGGCACTATTAGTGCCCTATTAAAATGGCACCGGCGGCATCATTAAGCCCTTCACACTTTCCATATTGTGACGGGCAAGGCCACCTCCTTGTCGCTTGGCTTGCCTTTGATGCAGGAAGATCTGGACACACAAAGGACTTTTGGAAGGCTGCAATGTTCTTTGGCATCATCCTCATTGCCCACCAGCCTTGCAACCTGATTTTGCTGCCGTGAGGCCTAAAATCCTGGCCTTAAGAACAATAACAAGGACAGGATGATTAGGGGACTGGAGGCTAAAAATATATGAGGAATGCTTGCAGGAACTGGGTATGTCTAGTTTGATGAAAACAAGGACCAGGGGCAGGGGTGAAATCTACTTACCTACCCAACCAGTTTGGAAGTGCATGCATCGCACGCATTCACATGCTGCCCTGACACACGCGTGTCATGTGCACGCTTGGACCCTCTGCGCATGTGCAAACCCTTCTGTGCATGCGCAGAGGGTAAAAACCAGGTTACTTCCTGGTTAAAACCAGGAAGTAACGACAACAAGGCAGGTGGGTGGAGCCTCTCACTGCCATCGCTACCAGTTCTCCGAACCACTGGCCGCCATTGCTACTGGTTTGGCCAAACTGGTCTGAACAGGGAGCATTTCACCCCTGACCCTGTAAAAAAGATGTGGAGACTCTAGAAAGAGTGCAGAGAAGAGCAACAAAGATTATTAGGGGACTGGAGGCTAAAACATATGAGGAACGGTTGCAGGAACTGGGTACGTCTAGTTTAATGAAAAGAAGGACCAGGGGTGACATGATAGCAGTCTTCCAATATCTCAGGGGCTGCCCCAAAGAAGAGGGAGTCAAGCTATTCTCCAAAGCACCTGAAGGCAGGACAAGAAGCAATGGATGGAAACTAAACAAGGAGAGAAGCAACCTAGAACTAAGGAGAAATTTCTTGACAGTGAGAATCAGTGGTGGTATTCAACTAGTTCTATCCGGTTTGGGCAAATCGGTACCAGGGGCTGTGGGAGGCTCCACCTACCCGCCCGGATGTCATCACGTCCTTTTTTTGACCCTCTGTGCATACGCAGAAGGCCCTGCACATGGACAGAGGTGGTGCATGCAAACTAAGTTTTGCTTAACGCATTGTAAGCTGCCCTGAGTCTCTGGAGAAGGGCGGCATATAAATCAAATAATAAAAAAAAAAAAGTTGAGCGTGCGCGCGCTCACATTTGTGAACCGGTTGCGAAGGTAAGTGAATAGCACCCCTGGTGAGAACAATGAATCAATGAAAGGACTTGCCTCCAGAAGTTGTGGATTCTCCAACACTGGAGGTTTTTAAGAAGAGATTGGACGGCCATTTGTCTGAAATGACATAGAGCAGGGATGGCAAACCTTGGGCCATTGCATGCCAAAAGCGGGGAGAGCACGGGGGGGGGTCACGCACACACGTGCCCACATCCATAATTCAATGTGCCCTGCTGCCCTGCACATGCACGTGCAACCCCCCGTGCTCCCCCTGCTTTTGGCATGCAATGGCCCGGTGGGCCCAGTAGGCCTGTTTTTCGCTCTTCCCAGGCTCCAGAGCCTTTCTAGGAGCCCGGGGAGGGCCAAAACGGCCTTCCCCAACCCCCTGGAGGCCCTCTGGCGACCAGAAACAGCCTGTTTCCCGATTTCCGGTGGGCGCAGAAGGCCCGAAAATCAGCTGGCCGGCATGCGCATGCACGCTGGAGCTGAACTAGGGCAATGCTCGCGTGCCCACCAATATGGCTCCATGTGCCACCTGTGGCACATGTGCCAAGGTTCACCATCCCAGATAAAGAGTCTCCTGCCTGAGCAGGGGATTTGTTTGTTTGTTTGTTTTGTTTGTTTTATTAGATTTATATACCGCCCTACTCCCAAAGGACTCAGGGCGGTGAACAGGCACAAAATAAAATACATAAATACAAAATTTAAAAGCAGAAACAAAACCAGATTAAACAATTTAGCCCGAGAGAAATTTAAAACATCCCAATAATTTAAAAACAGATTTAAAATTTTCGATTTAAAAGAAAAGGGGAAAAAAGGTTAGGCCAGGCCAGCTTGCTGGAATAGGAAGGTCTTAAGAGCGCAGCGGAAAGTGCGCAGATCCAGGATCCTCCATATCTCCGGGGGGAGCTCGTTCTAGATAGTGGGTGCCCCCACAGAGAAGGCCCTCCCCCTGAGGGCCGCCAGTCGACATTGTTTGGCCGACGGCACCCAGAGGAGACCCTCTCTATGAGAGCGTACCGGCCGGTGGGAGGCTATTTGTGTTAGTAGGCGGTCCCGTAAGTAGCCAGGTTTGACTAAAAGACCTCCAAGATCCCTTCCAACTCCTATTCTATTCTATTCTATTCTATTCTATTCTATTCTATTCTATTCTTTCTATTCTATTCTATTCTATTCTATTTCTATTCTATTCTATTCTATTCTATTCTATTCTATTCTATTCTATTATTATCTTCCAATCAAGGTTTATGAACTTTCCAAATGGATCCCATCAGTGATGTACGACAGCAGAGACTGGAGCCAGTACAGGGTTTTATAATGTTGCGCTTCAGCTTGGGACCGCCATATCGAGGCTAACTAAGCCAGGAATAAATTCAAAGCCAGCTCACGGCTTCCCTCCATCTTTGATCACCGCTGGCGTCAAAACAGTTAATTTGCACGTCTCTTATTTTCTGTCACCCCAGCAGAAGCCAATTTTTCCTCACTCCTTCCCACAAAGTCCAGCGTTGCAAAAGTGACGTCCCAGAGGCAGCGAGACACCGTCCTGCTGGCCACACAGCTGAATAACCTAAAATGCTCCAATCTGCTTTGTTTTCAAATGAACCCTCCCGGCTGTGTCCGCTGGATGAGGGAAAACACGGAATTCCCGTAGTGTTGGAATAAAACAGACTAATTGAACCAGCGAGAGGACGTGTCGGTCCCAGAAGATGCTAAGAACAGGCCGGTGGCTGAAGGTGGACCTCGGTTTGTTATTCACACTACGGCTGCTGTCGAGACAGTTAACTACAAATGACACAACCATGCCTGTGAGGGAGAAGCTGTTAAGGGATGCTCAAACATGAGACCGGCAGATAAAATCTACAACAAACAACCCTTTTGTACAAATCAAAAAAGATGGGCCTGATGCAACAAGTCAGAATGACAGAATAACGGAAGGGACCTTGGAGGACTTCTAGCCTAACCCACTGCTCAACCAGGAAACCCTATACCATTTCAGACAATTGATTGTCCAATCTCTTCTTAAAAACTTCCAGTGTTGGAGAATTCATGACCTCTGGAGGCAAGTTGTTCCACTGGTTAATTGTTGTCACTGTCAGGAAATTTCTCCTCAGTTCTAGGTTGCTTCTCTCCTTGATCAGTTTCCATCCGTTGTTCCTTGTCCTGCCTTCAGGTGCTTTGGAGAATAGCTTGACTCCCTCTTCTTTATGGCTACCCCTCAAATATTGGAAGACAGCTATCATATCACCCCTAGCCCTTCTTTTCATTAGACAGTCCTTGACTTATGACCACAACTGAGCCCAAAATGTCTATTGAGGAGCAAGACAGTTATGTGGATTTTGCTCCATTTTAGGACCTTTCTTGCCACACCTGTTAAGTGAATCATTGCAGTGTGTTAAGTTAGTAACACGGTTGTGAAGTGAATCTGGCTCCCCCATTGACTTTGCTTGACAGAAGGCCGCAACAGGGGATCACATGACCGAATCCAGAGGTGGGTTTCAGCAGGTTCTGCTGTCAGCGGGGGGTGGGAGGTGGGGCGTGATTTTATTATATTGTACTATATTAATTTATTTGATTCTTTTTGTTCATTTTTATTGTTTTAAATGTGGCCTACGAGACCGCCTTCTGCCATCGGTAGCCTCTCACTGGCCAGTACGCTCCCACAGAGAGGGGCTTCTCAGGGTGCCGTTGGTCAAACAGTGTCGACTGGTGGCCCCCAGGGGCAGAGCCTTCTCTGTGGGGGCACCTGCCCTTTGGAACGAGCTCCACCCAGAGATACGGAGGATCCCGGATTTACGCACTTTCCGCCGTGCCCTCAGGACTTTTTTATTCTAACAAGCTGGGCTGGCCTAACTCTTTTTAATTTAATTTTAATTTACTTTTAAAAAAGGGGTGTTTTAATTAGTATAGGCCAAATTTGTTTAATATGTCTTAAATTGTTTTTAAATTTTATACTGTATGTGTTTTATCTTTGGCTGTTCACCACCCTGACTCCTTCGGGAGAAGGGCGGTATATAAATCCAAATAAACCTAAATCTAAACCTTTATATTCTGTAAGCTGCCTTGAGTCACTATGGGTGAATAGGCAGCAATATAAATTCAACAAACAAACAAACAAACAAACAAACAAATAATAAAAAGAAGAAGAGGAGGAGGAGGAAGAGGAGGAGGAGGAGGAGGAGGAGGAGGAGGAGATCACCAAAAAGTCATTAAGAGTTGTAAACCTAATCTTGCGTAGCTTCTTCTCCGGTAATATCACACTACTAACAAGAGCATACAAAACATTTGCTAGACCAATTCTCGAATACAGCTCATCTGTCTGGAACCCACACTGCATATCGGACATTAATACAGTCGAACATGTCCAGAAATATTTCACAAGAAGAGTCCTCCACTCCTCTGCTCGCAACAGAATACCTTATGCCACCAGACTTGAAATTCTGGACTTAGAAAACTTAGAACTACGCCGACTTCAGTCTGACCTAAGCATAGTACATAAAATTAGCTGCTACAACATCCTACCTGTCAATGAATACTTCAGCTTCAACCACAATACACAAGCAAACAATAGATACAAACTCAGTGTAAACCGCTCCAAACTCGATTGCAGAAAATACGACTTCAGCAACAGAGTGGTCAATGCCTGGAATGCACTACCTGACTCTGTGGTTTCTTCCCCAAATCCCCAAAACTTTAACCTTAGACTGTCTACTGTTGACCTCACCCCATTCCTAAGAGGTCTATAAGGGGCGTATATAAGCGCACCAGCGTGGCTACCGTCCCTGTCCTAATGTTCCCTTTTATTTGTATCTATTTTATTTATCCAATCTATGTTTATACATATTACCTAAGAAGAAGAAGAGGAGGAGGAGGAGGAGGAGACAGAGACAAAGACGGAGACGGAGATGGAGACGTCATCGTCTAAATCAGCAAAAGTTGCCGGATTTCCCAATTAAAAGGTGGAAGCCTCATTTTACTTCCTGTTTTCTGTCCGCTGTCTCTTCCTCTGGTTTCCCCCCCCAACCCCTCCACCTTTTTCCCCTTTTCTCCATGGAGGCTCTCAACCGTCCCCTTCCACTTCAGAGCCCTTGCAACAGAAAAGATCAGCTGTTGAAGGAACACAAGGAAAGCCTTTGGGGATTGCCTCGGCCACTAAGTAATCAGCAGGCGAAGTTATTATCATTATGCTGCTAATTAATTCCCAGCTCATTACATTTCCTGTGGCTAATTTGTACTCGCCACTGATTTGATTAAACTCATCTCTATGCTAATAAATGTGTTTTTTGCATTTGTTTCAGCGACTGTAAAAAAAAAAAAGAGAGAGAGAGAGAAATCTGTATTTACATACTTCGACGTTTATCAAATAAAACACAGCGTATGAATAAACCCTACCCTGATTTCCAGTTCTAGCTAATCAACCGTTTAGGGAAGAGGAGGAAAACTAAGAGGTAAAAGGTCATTGTTTATTCGCAGTATGGATGCCTGTGTTTGGTTTCGGGTGCTTCTGTGTTTAAACACAGATTTGTCTCTTCCGCACCCATTCAGAACATAAAACCATGCTGAGGTTCCCATCATTTTGACTTACGAAAACCAGGGAAGTCTAAGATCATTTTGAATGGGGTCCCATGAAAGGCAATAGGAGGCATCTGATATACAATCAACACATACAAAATGGCCACTGCAGAAGAGACATTTTAACCGCCTGGATGACGTAACACATTTTTAGAAGCAACCATTCACTCAAAATCCTTGTCTCGCTCTAGCCTTGATTTAATTCTAATGGATGCCATTAAATGTACTGAGGCAGAAAAGGGAAAGGAGTCAAAAAGTCAAGGTGCCTTTTTTTGTGTGCATTCTTTTGATACACACACACACACACACACACACACACACACACACACGTACGTCCCGGTATTGTGCTTCAGGTGATCACGTGAAGTGTTAATACCACTTTATAATCCTTTGGTAGGACCACACTTGGAATATTGCATCCAGTTTTGGTCGCTACAATATCTCTCTATCTCTCTATCTCTTTCTATTTCTCTATCTCTTTCTATCTCTCTATCTCTATCTCTCTCTATCTCTCTCTATCTCTCTATCACTCTATCTATCTATCTATCTATCTATCTATCTATCTATCTAGCCATCTAGCCATCATGAAGCCATCATCTAACCATCTAGCCACCATCCATCCATCCATCCATCCATCCATCCATCCATCCATCCATCCATATCTATCTCTCTATCTCTCTATCAATCTATCAAATTATCCATCATCTAGCCATCTATCCTCTATCTATCTATCTATCTATCTATCTATCTATCTATCTATCTAATGGATAGATAGATAGATAGATGATTAGATAGATAATAGATAGATAGATAATCTATCTATCATCTATCTAATCATCTATATCTACCTATCTATCCATCTATCCATCTATCCATCCATCCATCTATCCATCCATCCATCCATCCATCCATCCATCCATCCATCCATCCATATCTATCTCTCTATCTCTCTATCAATCTATCCATCATCTAGGCATCTATCCACTATCTATCTATCTATCTATCTATCTATCTATCTATCTATCTATCTA